>OW388147.1:0-5000 GCA_936450015.1 Meganola albula | reverse complement strand
GGTTAGGTTAGGTTAGGTTAGGTTAGGTTAGGTTAGGTTAGGTTAGGTTAGGTTAGGTTAGGTTAGGTTAGGTTAGGTTAGGTTAGGTTAGGTTAGGTTAGGTTAGGTTAGGTTAGGTTAGGTTAGGTTAGGTTAGGTTAGGTTAGGTTAGGTTAGGTTAGGTTAGGTTAGGTTAGGTTAGGTTAGGTTAGGTTAGGTTAGGTTAGGTTAGGTTAGGTTAGGTTAGGTTAGGTTAGGTTAGGTTAGGTTAGGTTAGGTTAGGTTAGGTTAGGTTAGGTTAGGTTAGGTTAGGTTAGGTTAGGTTAGGTTAGGTTAGGTTAGGTTAGGTTAGGTTAGGTTAGGTTAGGTTAGGTTAGGTTAGGTTAGGTTAGGTTAGGTTAGGTTAGGTTAGGTTAGGTTAGGTTAGGTTAGGTTAGGTTAGGTTAGGTTAGGTTAGGTTAGGTTAGGTTAGGTTAGGTTAGGTTAGGTTAGGTTAGGTTAGGTTAGGTTAGGTTAGGTTAGGTTAGGTTAGGTTAGGTTAGGTTAGGTTAGGTTAGGTTAGGTTAGGTTAGGTTAGGTTAGGTTAGGTTAGGTTAGGTTAGGTTAGGTTAGGTTAGGTTAGGTTAGGTTAGGTTAGGTTAGGTTAGGTTAGGTTAGGTTAGGTTAGGTTAGGTTAGGTTAGGTTAGGTTAGGTTAGGTTAGGTTAGGTTAGGTTAGGTTAGGTTAGGTTAGGTTAGGTTAGGTTAGGTTAGGTTAGGTTAGGTTAGGTTAGGTTAGGTTAGGTTAGGTTAGGTTAGGTTAGGTTAGGTTAGGTTAGGTTAGGTTAGGTTAGGTTAGGTTAGGTTAGGTTAGGTTAGGTTAGGTTAGGTTAGGTTAGGTTAGGTTAGGTTAGGTTAGGTTAGGTTAGGTTAGGTTAGGTTAGGTTAGGTTAGGTTAGGTTAGGTTAGGTTAGGTTAGGTTAGGTTAGGTTAGGTTAGGTTAGGTTAGGTTAGGTTAGGTTAGGTTAGGTTAGGTTAGGTTAGGTTAGGTTAGGTTAGGTTAGGTTAGGTTAGGTTAGGTTAGGTTAGGTTAGGTTAGGTTAGGTTAGGTTAGGTTAGGTTAGGTTAGGTTAGGTTAGGTTAGGTTAGGTTAGGTTAGGTTAGGTTAGGTTAGGTTAGGTTAGGTTAGGTTAGGTTAGGTTAGGTTAGGTTAGGTTAGGTTAGGTTAGGTTAGGTTAGGTTAGGTTAGGTTAGGTTAGGTTAGGTTAGGTTAGGTTAGGTTAGGTTAGGTTAGGTTAGGTTAGGTTAGGTTAGGTTAGGTTAGGTTAGGTTAGGTTAGGTTAGGTTAGGTTAGGTTAGGTTAGGTTAGGTTAGGTTAGGTTAGGTTAGGTTAGGTTAGGTTAGGTTAGGTTAGGTTAGGTTAGGTTAGGTTAGGTTAGGTTAGGTTAGGTTAGGTTAGGTTAGGTTAGGTTAGGTTAGGTTAGGTTAGGTTAGGTTAGGTTAGGTTAGGTTAGGTTAGGTTAGGTTAGGTTAGGTTAGGTTAGGTTAGGTTAGGTTAGGTTAGGTTAGGTTAGGTTAGGTTAGGTTAGGTTAGGTTAGGTTAGGTTAGGTTAGGTTAGGTTAGGTTAGGTTAGGTTAGGTTAGGTTAGGTTAGGTTAGGTTAGGTTAGGTTAGGTTAGGTTAGGTTAGGTTAGGTTAGGTTAGGTTAGGTTAGGTTAGGTTAGGTTAGGTTAGGTTAGGTTAGGTTAGGTTAGGTTAGGTTAGGTTAGGTTAGGTTAGGTTAGGTTAGGTTAGGTTAGGTTAGGTTAGGTTAGGTTAGGTTAGGTTAGGTTAGGTTAGGTTAGGTTAGGTTAGGTTAGGTTAGGTTAGGTTAGGTTAGGTTAGGTTAGGTTAGGTTAGGTTAGGTTAGGTTAGGTTAGGTTAGGTTAGGTTAGGTTAGGTTAGGTTAGGTTAGGTTAGGTTAGGTTAGGTTAGGTTAGGTTAGGTTAGGTTAGGTTAGGTTAGGTTAGGTTAGGTTAGGTTAGGTTAGGTTAGGTTAGGTTAGGTTAGGTTAGGTTAGGTTAGGTTAGGTTAGGTTAGGTTAGGTTAGGTTAGGTTAGGTTAGGTTAGGTTAGGTTAGGTTAGGTTAGGTTAGGTTAGGTTAGGTTAGGTTAGGTTAGGTTAGGTTAGGTTAGGTTAGGTTAGGTTAGGTTAGGTTAGGTTAGGTTAGGTTAGGTTAGGTTAGGTTAGGTTAGGTTAGGTTAGGTTAGGTTAGGTTAGGTTAGGTTAGGTTAGGTTAGGTTAGGTTAGGTTAGGTTAGGTTAGGTTAGGTTAGGTTAGGTTAGGTTAGGTTAGGTTAGGTTAGGTTAGGTTAGGTTAGGTTAGGTTAGGTTAGGTTAGGTTAGGTTAGGTTAGGTTAGGTTAGGTTAGGTTAGGTTAGGTTAGGTTAGGTTAGGTTAGGTTAGGTTAGGTTAGGTTAGGTTAGGTTAGGTTAGGTTAGGTTAGGTTAGGTTAGGTTAGGTTAGGTTAGGTTAGGTTAGGTTAGGTTAGGTTAGGTTAGGTTAGGTTAGGTTAGGTTAGGTTAGGTTAGGTTAGGTTAGGTTAGGTTAGGTTAGGTTAGGTTAGGTTAGGTTAGGTTAGGTTAGGTTAGGTTAGGTTAGGTTAGGTTAGGTTAGGTTAGGTTAGGTTAGGTTAGGTTAGGTTAGGTTAGGTTAGGTTAGGTTAGGTTAGGTTAGGTTAGGTTAGGTTAGGTTAGGTTAGGTTAGGTTAGGTTAGGTTAGGTTAGGTTAGGTTAGGTTAGGTTAGGTTAGGTTAGGTTAGGTTAGGTTAGGTTAGGTTAGGTTAGGTTAGGTTAGGTTAGGTTAGGTTAGGTTAGGTTAGGTTAGGTTAGGTTAGGTTAGGTTAGGTTAGGTTAGGTTAGGTTAGGTTAGGTTAGGTTAGGTTAGGTTAGGTTAGGTTAGGTTAGGTTAGGTTAGGTTAGGTTAGGTTAGGTTAGGTTAGGTTAGGTTAGGTTAGGTTAGGTTAGGTTAGGTTAGGTTAGGTTAGGTTAGGTTAGGTTAGGTTAGGTTAGGTTAGGTTAGGTTAGGTTAGGTTAGGTTAGGTTAGGTTAGGTTAGGTTAGGTTAGGTTAGGTTAGGTTAGGTTAGGTTAGGTTAGGTTAGGTTAGGTTAGGTTAGGTTAGGTTAGGTTAGGTTAGGTTAGGTTAGGTTAGGTTAGGTTAGGTTAGGTTAGGTTAGGTTAGGTTAGGTTAGGTTAGGTTAGGTTAGGTTAGGTTAGGTTAGGTTAGGTTAGGTTAGGTTAGGTTAGGTTAGGTTAGGTTAGGTTAGGTTAGGTTAGGTTAGGTTAGGTTAGGTTAGGTTAGGTTAGGTTAGGTTAGGTTAGGTTAGGTTAGGTTAGGTTAGGTTAGGTTAGGTTAGGTTAGGTTAGGTTAGGTTAGGTTAGGTTAGGTTAGGTTAGGTTAGGTTAGGTTAGGTTAGGTTAGGTTAGGTTAGGTTAGGTTAGGTTAGGTTAGGTTAGGTTAGGTTAGGTTAGGTTAGGTTAGGTTAGGTTAGGTTAGGTTAGGTTAGGTTAGGTTAGGTTAGGTTAGGTTAGGTTAGGTTAGGTTAGGTTAGGTTAGGTTAGGTTAGGTTAGGTTAGGTTAGGTTAGGTTAGGTTAGGTTAGGTTAGGTTAGGTTAGGTTAGGTTAGGTTAGGTTAGGTTAGGTTAGGTTAGGTTAGGTTAGGTTAGGTTAGGTTAGGTTAGGTTAGGTTAGGTTAGGTTAGGTTAGGTTAGGTTAGGTTAGGTTAGGTTAGGTTAGGTTAGGTTAGGTTAGGTTAGGTTAGGTTAGGTTAGGTTAGGTTAGGTTAGGTTAGGTTAGGTTAGGTTAGGTTAGGTTAGGTTAGGTTAGGTTAGGTTAGGTTAGGTTAGGTTAGGTTAGGTTAGGTTAGGTTAGGTTAGGTTAGGTTAGGTTAGGTTAGGTTAGGTTAGGTTAGGTTAGGTTAGGTTAGGTTAGGTTAGGTTAGGTTAGGTTAGGTTAGGTTAGGTTAGGTTAGGTTAGGTTAGGTTAGGTTAGGTTAGGTTAGGTTAGGTTAGGTTAGGTTAGGTTAGGTTAGGTTAGGTTAGGTTAGGTTAGGTTAGGTTAGGTTAGGTTAGGTTAGGTTAGGTTAGGTTAGGTTAGGTTAGGTTAGGTTAGGTTAGGTTAGGTTAGGTTAGGTTAGGTTAGGTTAGGTTAGGTTAGGTTAGGTTAGGTTAGGTTAGGTTAGGTTAGGTTAGGTTAGGTTAGGTTAGGTTAGGTTAGGTTAGGTTAGGTTAGGTTAGGTTAGGTTAGGTTAGGTTAGGTTAGGTTAGGTTAGGTTAGGTTAGGTTAGGTTAGGTTAGGTTAGGTTAGGTTAGGTTAGGTTAGGTTAGGTTAGGTTAGGTTAGGTTAGGTTAGGTTAGGTTAGGTTAGGTTAGGTTAGGTTAGGTTAGGTTAGGTTAGGTTAGGTTAGGTTAGGTTAGGTTAGGTTAGGTTAGGTTAGGTTAGGTTAGGTTAGGTTAGGTTAGGTTAGGTTAGGTTAGGTTAGGTTAGGTTAGGTTAGGTTAGGTTAGGTTAGGTTAGGTTAGGTTAGGTTAGGTTAGGTTAGGTTAGGTTAGGTTAGGTTAGGTTAGGTTAGGTTAGGTTAGGTTAGGTTAGGTTAGGTTAGGTTAGGTTAGGTTAGGTTAGGTTAGGTTAGGTTAGGTTAGGTTAGGTTAGGTTAGGTTAGGTTAGGTTAGGTTAGGTTAGGTTAGGTTAGGTTAGGTTAGGTTAGGTTAGGTTAGGTTAGGTTAGGTTAGGTTAGGTTAGGTTAGGTTAGGTTAGGTTAGGTTAGGTTAGGTTAGGTTAGGTTAGGTTAGGTTAGGTTAGGTTAGGTTAGGTTAGGTTAGGTTAGGTTAGGTTAGGTTAGGTTAGGTTAGGTTAGGTTAGGTTAGGTTAGGTTAGGTTAGGTTAGGTTAGGTTAGGTTAGGTTAGGTTAGGTTAGGTTAGGTTAGGTTAGGTTAGGTTAGGTTAGGTTAGGTTAGGTTAGGTTAGGTTAGGTTAGGTTAGGTTAGGTTAGGTTAGGTTAGGTTA
>OW388146.1:15944000-16121500 GCA_936450015.1 Meganola albula | reverse complement strand
GTAAGTACGCATGTATAAAAATAGGTTGCATGCATGTAATTCATAATCATAGATAGTTTAATTTGCCATCTAGTGTCAAATAGCAGTAAATAAATAATATTTTTTTCATATTGAATTTACCACGTTTTTATGAAAATCAATCAGTTTTATTTTATACTAGTTTTCCGCCTGCGGCTTCGCCCGCGGATGTCAGTTATCGCGCTAAACCTTTAACCTCTCTTTTCGCAGTCTGAATAAACTATCCTTTCCCGGGTCTCGAACTATCTTTATACAAAATTTGTTCAGTAGTGTAGGCGTGTAAGCAATATTTTGAAATCGGCAAGCCCCGACAGGCATGTCCATAAATCTATAAGAGTTTCATAAAAAATATGTATGTCTCACTTGGTTGTCACACCGGAGAAGGTCGTTTTTCTACGGTTCTTCAGTGTTGCCAGATCAAAATTTCAAAATCCAGGAAATAAAAAAAAAAAATCAGGAGATTGACCTGAAAAATCAGGATGTGAATAAAATATTTATTTACTTTTACGATATTCATAATCAATAACTATTAATACTTTTCATACATTTGACTTTTTAGCTTTGTTTTTGAAAATTAAATCATTTTTTATATTTCAGTACAATTTTAGTCCTTATTTCTGCAATAACTGGTGTTCAAATTATTTCTCAATTCTGATCTGTCCCGTCGATTTGTCTGACATCATGACTAGATCCTGGTTTCCATATCATAAACGTATTCATTAAATTCACGTTTATTATATCCAAATCGATTTATTAATAAAACATTCAATTTGGGGGAAATTGTCTGTCACCTGGTAACTCTTGCCGTTTTCCTGATGACAATGTCATATCTCTTTTTGACATAACTAGTTAAAAGGTAGAAGAAACGAGACAAATGTGTTATATATTTCAAAACTGTTAAGTACCTCGACAGTAGGGAACGAGTGCGCATAACAGTTTCTGTGTTAAGGTCAGGTTTTAGTGAAAATCCGCAAAAACATGTATTTTGAAACACTTTTTGAAGCAGTGAAAACCAAAATAAAAATCTGAAAAAAATGTATTCATATGAATGAATACCAGGACTGGAAACACGATTTGATAAAGTTGGCTCGATATAATAAATTCATGAAGATACCTCTTCTTCTGTAATTTAATATTCTTTTTTCGGTTTTATTTCTAAAATAAGTGATTTGATATCATGTTTTATTTTTTAAAATAAAGTTCACAGGTACCTTTTGGGATATATCAGAATTGATTTTTCCTACTGCATTTATAATTTTTTTAATCGATCTTTTTAGTGATCTTTGATTCGTTTGGTTCTCGCCAGTGTTCCGCGGGACGTTACCGAGGTGAGACCTATGCCAAATTTCTCTAGCGCGCGCTTATATTCCGCTACGTATTTACCACAGTATAAATAACATCAGTAGGTGTAAAAAGATTGTACTCAATTTCTGTAACTCAGTGCCGCGTTGATGAATAAAGTTGTTTATGCTTTTAATATACCTACTATAGTCTGGCAAACGAAAGAAGTCACTCGAAAACCGCGGCAAATTTAAAAAATCCTCGTCTTGCAACCCTTAAATTCAAAGCATACTTGGAGTGGACTAGATTTATACTTAGATTTTATCATATACTTTTATTAAATTTTATAGTATTAAAAAAAGAAATAACAGTTAAAATACATCTATTCTATAGCTTTCCGCCCCGTGAATTTTACTGATATTCTACCTCTTTGTGCACGAGTTTCTTACATTGCCTTATATTATCATCCTATGTCTAGTACTTTCAGAGATTTTTAATAGGTACATGAGTAAATGACAGAGTGAGCGACCTTTGTTTTTGAAAAAGAGTGGCCTTCTGAATGAAATATATTACTCCATCTATAGTAAGTATATTTATTCCCACTCTGCTTAGTTTTATTTTGACGATGGACCGAACTCGTAGAAGTTGCAATAAAACCACTCGGTCAGATAGAAGAGAGAGAGCCACTTATAGGGAAAGGAAAATGAGGCGAGAATGAAGAAATTAGGGAGTGGTGACAAAGAGAGTTCAATACTAATAATAATTAAGTAAAACCTGCGCCTGACGTGGGTTACTCAACCTGCGGTTACTTTATAACAGGGTTTTATTTTTGTTAATACTCATATAATGAGTTTTATTTGTGAAAATCTTGCCAAAAATTCTTCTAAAATTTCTCTTACTCATCATGCAGTTTTAGAAATGTTAACCTTATTTTACATGTTTCTTCTTTTTACTTGCCTTTTTAACTTGATGTTAAGCAATGATGTAGCCCAATATACTGATTAACTCGTGATTGCGAGTGATTTTCGGTGAGAAAGTGGCAGTGGCAGGCTTCATATGATTAAAATCCAAAAATGAGTAATAATTCAAACCCACCCTCTGAAATGGTGTCACCAGACATCACACCGGAACACGGCAAGGCCGCTTGGCGGTGCGGCTTTGTCTGGTGGGTGGTTACTTTCCACGGCCGAAGCCTACCAGTACATATTTACCAGTTGATTGATTGTTACCTGATTTGCAAACGTTAAAAACGTAATCGATGGATAGATTTATCTTTATTGATTAATAACAAAGCGCTCACGCCTGTATAAACTGAAGATGATGACAGAGGTGAATGTCACCCACAATTTGTGGGCTTTGTTTTAGGTCCCATACATAAAAATGACCTATTGACATTTAACGGCCACAACCACAAACTTCGAGCTGCTATACTATGAATATTTATTTTAGGTACTGTATCTACCGATTTAGCACTGACTTCAATTACCAGATGTGAAGAATTAATTTTTACTCACAGATAACACTCGCAGATAAACAGTAGAAAGCCAAGGTGTATTCTAATTGGTTTTAAAACTAATACATAAATTTGTATTTCTTTACCTAAACTTATCATCAATGTAAATGAAGTTAGACCACGAAAATAATATCTAACGTGACGTGAAATACCTTACCTACTACGTGTCTACACTGTGTCGCAATACGGACCATGCTATTGCGCGCGTGATTGAAAGAACGCTAAATGCCTACTTTTCTCGAATAAGGCAGCCTATGATCTAAGTCCTCGCTCAAGTAGCTAGGTGGAAGGCGCCGACTTTCGGCCGAGCACCAAAATAAATATGGATACGTTTAAAAAATACAAATATAAGACCTTCAGGTATAATTTTATTTAATCAAAACCTTCATAAGTATCACTAAAAATCTAATATCTTTATAAACTACATATACTTACCTACTTACATTAATCAACACTATACCACAATCTATGCAAGTATGCATTCTCGTGGTACACTATATGGAGAAAGTGTCGTACTATCAGGTTTGGGTTTTGAAAGAGTAATTTCAATTTATTAAAATTAAAAACAATAATATTATTATTAAAATATTAATGCTATCTTTTTGAAACTAAACTAATATTGAAAATTAGACGGAATTAGATGACCACTCGGTATACATTTTATTGTCAGACAGAAAACTTCGCGAGCTCTCCTTAAGTGTCGCTTTCTGGTAGTAAAATAAATAAAGAAATACTTAAGAATTAATTTTTAATTCCACGTTCGCAATCGAAAGCGGAGCGTACCACCACCACACCTGCGCCGGCGCCACGCACGTACGTACTCCAGACTTTCGTGTAAGTATCGTAACGCAAACATGTCGCGAGTGACGGGCGTCAGCGCGCGCGCTTGTCGGTGCGAGGCGGCGCGTGAGCGCGCGAGCACCGCGCGCACAGCCGCGCGCGCGCCGCGTACAGCGCCGCCGCCGCCGCCGCCAGCACCAGCGCCGCCGCCGCGCAGCCCGCCGCCACGGCGCGCAGCCGGGTGTACTGCGGCACGCGCAGCGCCGCGCCGCCCGCGCCGCCCGCGCACCGCACGTGCGCCCAGTAGCGCCCGCCCTCCTGCGCGCCGCTCACTGCAACAGAGCGCCGGTCAGCCCGCGCCGCGCCCGCGCCGCCGCCCCGCCCCGCCGCACCCACCGAGCATGTAGTCGTGCAGCGTGGAGCCCGTGGCGAGCAGCGCGGCGCCGGGCGGCGGCCCCTCGTACCAGCGCAGCGTGCAGCGCGACGTGTCGTGCGGCGCGCGGCGCCAGCGCACCAGTGCGCCCTCCTCGAGCAGCCGCACCGACACCTCCAGCTCCGCGCCGGCCTCTGCGCCGCCGACCGGCGCCTCCTCCGTCGCCGGTTCGCCCGCCCACGGTCCGGCGGTGCCGCTCTCGTACGCCCCTGGCGCCCCGATCGTCGCGACTTCCTCCGCGGAAGCTCCTATCGAAGAACCTTCGGAATGTGACAGGTTCGAAACTCGACTCTCGACGACGTCGACGAGAGTCGAGTTTCGAACGGGAGGAGGTCTCCGTTCCCGAAACGGTAGACTTACGATCGTCGAAGGAGCGGTCGCCCGTCGTCCTGACGAACACCGGCTTGCTGAAGAGTCCGTCGCCGATGAGGTCCTGCGCCAGCACGCGCAGCTCGTACTGCGCGGCGGGGCGCAGGCCGACGAGCGTCGCCTCGGTGACGCCACGCGACAGTATGCGCATCGTGCGCCACTCGGCCGCGCCGCGCTCGCGGTACCACACCGTGTAGTCTATCTCCGGACCGTTGTGTCCTGCGGACGGAGGCGCGGCGTGAGGCACTGGGCGGGGGCGGGGGCGCGGGGGGCGTGGCGCGGCACTCACCCGGTACCCACGACAGGTGCAGCGAGTCGGGCGCGGCGCGCGCGGTCAGGTTGTACGGCGCCCGCGGAGGCACGTTCTCGACGAGCAGCTCCGTCTCGACGGCGAATGCCGCCGCCTCGTTGCTCACGGTGCACACGTACACGCCGCGGTCCTCCTCCGCCACCTCCGCGACGGTCAAGTTGCCGTCGGCGAGTGCGTGCCGGCCCGGCGGCAGCGGGGCGCCATCCTTCTACACGGACAGGAACCGCGTCGGTAACGGACGTCGGAAGGAGCAGAAATTAGGGCGACCGGCACGAGCGTAGATACTTACTCGCGACCAACGCACGGCGGGTGGCGCGGTGACGTCGGGCGCGGCCACGGCACACGGCATCGTGACGGCGGCACCGAGGCGAGCCACGTACAGCGGGGCGGGGCGCGCCAGCAGCGCCGGAGGGCGCTGCACGCGCACACGCACTCCCGGCGAGGGACCCTCCGAGCCGAGAGCGTTGTAGGGTGTACACGAGTACTCACCCTCGTGTGACTCATCCACCTGTAAACACGACACGTCTCCAGCATAGGATCATGTCACTTTCACCCAATTAAAATAATAAAATATCGTAGCGAAAGTGACGTCGTCGTCGGTTTCTAAATAGTAACGTAAATGTTGGAACAGACTAGGGTCGATAAATTGTAGATACTGACACTACTGACAGTAATGTAGGGCCATTGGTACCTTCCTACAGATGTGTACCCCGGTCGGTGTTACTGGGGGTTTACACTGCACAACAAAACATATACAAGCATAGTGTTATTTCTTCCTACTCATCTCTGAACGATAGAGATAGATAGTGCTTGCAACATGTTTTCTTGTGCAGTGGAAACTAGGAGTAACGATTACATAAAACGTTTTCTGCGCATCCTCTCGACCGAATCTCGCTACACGCACGTTAATATTTAACAACAAACATATTTTATTTGCCTATCAAACGGTTCCGTCTTCGACCCACATCTGTCATTTCCTTAATGATTAAAAAGTGCAAAGCTCACTTGATTAAAAAGAAGACTGCCGTTTCTACTGTAGAAAACACCGGGCACGTTGTAAGGATCAAACAGGAAGCCGTCCTTCTCCCAGCGCAGGTTTGTGAGCGGTGGGTTGGCGTTGAAGTGGCAGTCGAGACTCGCGGGCTTCCCGAATGGCAGATATCGTTCCTTGGGCGCGTACACCACCTTCGCCTTGTCTACACAGAGCGTTGTCATCGAGCGTGAGGCGGAGGCGGGGGCGGAGGCGGAGGCGGAGGCGGAGGCGTGGGTGGAGGCGGAGGCGGAGGCGTGGGTGGAGGCGGAGGCGACGGCGCGTGGCATACTCACAGTGCACGTCGAGGAAGGCGGCGGCGGTCTGCGTGGAGCCGTCGGGCGCGCGCACGCGGCACTCGTACTCGCCGGGGTCGGAGGAGGCGGCGGCGCGCAGCACGAGGCTGCCGTTGTGCGGCCGCTCGGCGCGCGCCCACAGCTCCGGCAGCGCGCTCAGCGGCTCGCCGCCGCGGAACCACTCCACGGTCGCCTCGCCGCTCTTGGGCAGGCACTCGAGCTCCGCGCGCTCGCCCTCCACCACGGTCACGTTCATAGGCGGCGTCACGATCAAGTTGCCCCCTGCAACAGAGAACCTCGACTCACGAACGGAGCGCGGACACAAGGTCACACACCCACACACGTCGTAGGCTCGTACGGCGCGGTTCGCACTCACCGTCCACGTCGAGGTAATAGTAAGTGCCGTTGTTGCGCGCGGGCGGTGACCGGTTGGGGAAGGTCACGAGGCAGCGGTAGAGGCCGGCGTCGGTCTCGCGCACGGCGCTCACGTTGATAGAGCCGCGGCCGAGCCCGAGCCGTCCGTCGGCGAGCCGCTGCAGCCGCCCGCCCCACCGGTCGGCGACGCGCGGCCGCCCTTCGCCGCTGTACCACGAGAAGATCGACTCGTCCTACCGACGAATTGTTTAAACTCACTGCTCACTACACCTTACACTAATTAGTAATGAATATATAGGTACTTATATCATGGCCCTGAATGAAGAATTGATCATTTCATGATATGGTCTGGAGTCTGGGCAGATCAATGACTAAATATAATATAATCAGTATTGAATGAACGCACGGCTAGTGACGCTACATCATGACATTGTTAATAACAAGGCTGGTGGCGCTAACTATTGTCGAATAGGGTGAACTTGCCTCTAGTCCCATCTTTAATGTAATTTCTTTGCTATATGACATTATAGACTCCTGATTACAAACTAGTTCTAGAGCAACTTTATTTTCAACTAATGGCGCCCCGGCTTCGCATGGGTAGATATCGGTAATAGAAAAAAAAAATATCATCATTTTTATCACCCTTTTGGTAGATTTTCCATGCATAGAACACTCGATCAAGTCTGCTTTTTTAAAAAAAATTGGTTGCCTGTAAAGTCGGTATACGGGCGAAAGTTTTACGTGACAACGACTTTGAGTGGTAAAATAATTTTAATGTGAATATTCATTCGTATAGTAGGAAGAAGGCGCGTGCCTTTCACTTTTTATGTCTGTCTCTCTCGCTCTTAGGCGGGCTAACCATGCCCGAGTGGAAGGGACGCGTGCCTCTCACTCGCTCTCATTGTGAGCGCATAACGTGAGCGGAGCGTAACGCAGTTTCTTGAAGTGTCACCCGGCAAACCAATTTATAAGACGTTGTCACGTCAACAAATAATCAAAATAATTAGTTTAAAGCTATGATGCCGTAATATCCCACAGATAAATGTTAGGTAACTACTTAAGTAACGGTTCCAGTAGTGTCACATATGTTTCCCGTAACCCCCTGGTACAAAAGCGCGACGGAACACCCGGGAGATTTTTTTTATCATTACATAAAGCTTGAGTTCTAACAAAAAAAAACGCTTTAAAATCGGCCCATTCGCGTTACATGGCAACAAACTTGTGCATAGATACACAAAATGCGCACTTGTAGTAAATCACTTCGTCAATAGTTACCGCAGCCACAGATTACTAAATAGTTACACGGTACACCGCAACGTACGCGTTAGAATAATTTTTACCTACTGGCATAGTACCACACATAACATAATACTATATACGTAGGTACTACTCGGTACCTACATATCACGGCTAAGTTAGTCTACCAGTTCGTTGTATTCATAGGTACAGCAATAGATACAGATAAAAGTAATGTAAGACTATTCGTCACTAATATCCATATCGCTTGAATCATCATCACTGTCTGTGCAGCTTGAAGAGTCAGAATCTTGGCAATAGGCGATACGCGAGTTAAACGGTCTATCTTTATTTACTTCAATTAGGTAATTCAATGTTGGTATGTACCTATAGTCTGTTTTTTTTTAGCTACTTTAAGCCTAAGCGTTTATATGTAGTTTGATAATACCTACCTAGAATAACGTTTTATTAGTGGTTCGAACTTTTCTGACAACAGGCAGTAGACGCTCGCTTTCCCGATTTATGTGAGTAGGTAGATAATATTGTTTCACCTCTGCCTACACGTTCAAGTTAATAATTCCCCAGAGCACATCTTGATTGAGCTATTATGATGTTACTCTGCAAACAGTACGACGGCGCCTAATAAGTCTATAACAATATTAGGTACACGTATGTACTTACCTAACCAAAACAGTGACCACAGTGACAGACAGTGAAGCGACAATTGGCAGGCCCTGTACCTGACCGTAACAGAGGACTTAGCGGCACCAGCCTCGGGCGACGACGTCACGGTCAGCACAGTATCTAGATTTGGCGCGTAGGTAACACTTACGTCTTTGAACCATCGCAAGTGGTAGGGGATTTCGTTGCCGAAAGGGAAGTCGAGGTGGCAGTTCATAACGGCGAACCCTCCGACGCTGGCGGAAAGCCGCTCGGCGTCGAGCGGCAGCAGCGCGGCCGCCGCCGCCGTCAACGTCACCGTCATCGTCAGCCAGCACGACAAGCACATCGTCCAGTCTCTGGTCACGGCGCCCGTGTGATCGTGTCCGCGGCCCGCGGCGCACTGTGCGCACACTGCGCACCACGCACCTGCCTCACTTAACTAACAGGCGGCGCGCGCGCGACAGGAAGCGACGTTAATTCCCTCTTGACTGGTTAATTTAAACGTCTTACCGCGGAGCGTCTTACTCTAGAACTAGGCACCGGCACCGACTCGTTAATGTTCCCGTGGTATTCTGCATGTGGGACCTACCTACTGGTGTCCGACACGGTCGCGCCGCCCCCGCCTTGCATACTATTACACACACACGCTCCGCAGCGTGATCGACTTGTATTTGTGTATAATCCTCTCATTGTTGAGGAGCGTGTGTGTATGTATATGCGGTCACCGCTAACCTTTAACCGCAGTCACATAATTAGGTCAATATACTTAGCATTGTCAACGGAGCGAAGGCCCGAGATGTGCGGGCGCTAAATAGGTGGTATGTAATGTAGGTAGTCACAATAACAGAATGTCTAACCGAGCGTGTCGCCGACCTCGTCGCGCGCCGCACCTCGCTCACATCACACACTACACTACACACTGTGTGTACCAAACTTAGGAGTTCGCCATCCACTATCCGCCATCCGCCATCTGCCATGCGGCAGGCAGGGCGCATGGCGCATGGCGGATGGCGGACGAACCACAGTACACAGTGAAGTCCTGCTTAATATAACATATTCTTGTAGTACTAGACACTGCCACTAACAGAAGGTGCTATGAATTACTGGACCTTTAGGGTTCCGCACCACTTTGCCACATATTATGGAGGGAAAGTAGTATTTTAAAATATGTAGGCAACGTAAACGTAAAATTGAAATGTCCTGATAGATGATACACCTACTTACATTTAAGTTCTTGTTACATTACAACATGACATATAAAATATTAGGATGACCATGAAGTTACCTACCTAGCAGTTAGCTGCAATCTTGACCTGATGTGATACACATTGATAAATATATTACAATCTATGCACAGACTGTGCAACATTATTCAATCAATGGAATGTATGTCGTCGGCGGCTTTGTTCTTCTAGCACGCACACACATACTCGTAACTCACCAACTTTTATGAACAAATAATGCCTCTCTCAGAATATCAAAGTAAAAGTATGAGGAAGAAAGTATAAAGATCGACACCAGTCTGACGGAAGGTGCGGCGCGTATTATCGGTCGCGTAATGCCAGAACAGTCAAATATATTTACGAGTACGTACGTTTATACGAGTACCATGTGTTTCAAATAACAATGGGACTGGACACGCAGCTAACTTCATCACCATAAGTAGCACTATCACAAAATATCAAACCTCATACAATGAAATATGTTCGTGCCTAAATATTCGACTCCAAATTTTCAATATCGCTGGAACAACAATAAAATAAACGCATTTTTTTTTCATCTAGGTGTGATTTATTATATCGAACAAACATTTTTGCCAACCGTACTGAAAAATGTGAAGTTATTGCACATTCCGATCCAAGATGGCGGATTTCCAGTCCTATTCATATTTGAAACGCGTATTGTAACAAAAATATTGATGCGATAGTGCGTCGAACGTTCAGCGTCTGTAGGGTGAGCAAGAACTTTTTCTTCTCTCGTCATTCGATATCGTCGTATTAAAAAAGCTTATATAAATATATCTTTTGTCAATTAGGTGCCGACCCTAAATATATCTAAATAATGTTTAAACCTTTCTTATAATTTAGGTATCTGGTGTAAGTAGAAGATAACGTGTTCGCCTCTAGCCGTGAAGTCGGCCGGGTTCGAATCCCGCGCTGCACTAAAAGACATGTGGAGTTCTTCGCATTTTTTCAGCACTAGCCCGTTGTCATAATATACCCAGTGATATGCCTTGGCGGCATGAAGTGTCTCGGGGAGAGCGTTAAACCGCCGGTCCTGCGCCTGACATTTAACCGATATCGTGTCAGCCGTCGGTCCCATGGCCGCCGCTAAAGCGCAATATAGATATGAGTATACAAATAGGTTCCGAATCAATAACATTTACTTATTTTGTTACTAGCTTTCCGACAGTGGCTTCGCCCGCGTGTATGTCGGTTATCGCGCCAAAACATTACCTTCTTTTTGAGCAGTCGGATAAAAACTATCCTATGTCCTTTCTCAGGTCTCAAACTACCTCCATACCCAATTTCATCCAAATCAGTTCAGTAGTTTAGGCGTGAAAGCGTAACAGACAGACAGACAGAGTTTGTACGGTGCAACCGCACATTGCATTTATTGCGCTGTCAGCAGATAGCGAAATGCACACATTTTCCATTCATTTTATTACTAACCAGTTCACATTCGGATCGCGCCATACTAACACCTATCATTAGGTTAAGAAGTGGACCCAATATAATTATCAAGGAAAATCTCTAGTTTCATTCAATATCAAGCAATCATTTATCAATCAGTAAAAGAAGTTACGGTGAAAACTGTACATCTTCTTTTTGGTCCTTCGAGCCGGACTTTCGCATTTATAATATTAGTAGGGATTACAATGTCACCCACTGGGCATTCACGACAGTCGACAGACAAACAATGTACATCAGCTAGTACAGCTACGCTATCCAGTATAAATTGATCTCGCTAAGTATAAGTTTCCGTACAACGAGAGGTCAGCTTAGGTTTTGTATATCTTGATGTGTAGCCGTGTGTACTTACATGATCATGAGTACAGAGAAAGTGTACATACATACTTAAACAAGTCGCACCTATAGAGACAAACTGTAACAACACGAAAACAAAAAATGTTCCACAGGAGCTTAAATAAAAAACATCGCGAAATTTCGCTATTGCGAATCCCTAATATTATAAATGCGAAAGTAACTGTCTGTCTGTCTATTACGCTTTCTCGCTTAAACTACTGAACCGATTTGGATGAAATTGGGTATGGAGGTAGTCTGAGACCCGAGAAAGGACATAGGATAGTTTTTATCCGACTGCGCAAAAAGAAGGTAATGTTTTGGCGCGATAACCGATATACACGCGGGCGAAGCCGCTGTCGGAAAGCTAGTTTAAGATGTTAGTGTTTTGACCCATCTTTTGGGGTCATATTGATGGATATTTTTTGCTTACACTACAACATTTAATACAAAGAAGCGTTTATAATAGAATATTGTAAATTAGGATTTTTTATAGTATTGTTTTTTTTTTTTGTATAGGAACGCAACTTAAATATTAATGTTTGGAGGTAGTCAGTAATAATTGTGATTAATATTTTTGGACGTCAAATACCTCAGTCCGCCGGTGAACATGAAGTCTGAAAAGACTTTGAAACGTCGGGATCTAAAATCTAAAATAAACCGCGATAAAATCCGTTAAAAAGTAGTTTTATTTCAATGTGTCATTTTTTAATTCTTAAATAAACACTTTTCCATAATTTTATTCATAATTTTTAAAATTCCTGACAATTAGTAACACAGTATTGCATTTAGCATGCAGATCCTCAGATCAAGGACTCATAAAAGATCAGTGTGCAAATCTTATTTAGTTTTGTTTGGCAAAAAGTAACGCCATCTACATCTAAAGTTACATTTTTGTAATAGTGTCAAGTCAGTCATAAAGTTCACATACTTTTAAGATAAATGGCGTTAAAAACTCTATTGCTAAAAATTTTCGTTTAGTAACGGTTTGTCTTTAATTAAAGGTGCGAAGTATTCTAACCATACCACACATACTAAACTATTCTAAAGAACAGAGCCAAATTTAGAGTCTTTAGAGCTCGATTGACTCGCCTTGTTACCTACACCTGACATAGTTTTCATAATATGAAAATGTACCTTACTTAGCAACATCATCACATTATGATGCTAACATCTTGATACTATCGTCGTGCCACGTATTTCTGTTAGAAGAGCAGCGATGGCGCAGCGGTATCGCCTTCGCCTATGAAATATAAGGTCGAAGGTGCCCACACATCTTTGTGTGAATTGTTTTATCACCGCTGCTCAATATTGGCGAAGGAAAACATCGTGAGGAAATCGGCATGTTTATGAACTAATCATTAGAGTATATGTGATATCCACCAACCTGCACAAAGCCAACATGTGTGGATTAAGGTCTAAACTCTTTCATGTCGTAAAACCCGACCCCAAGTAGTTGAGAGAAGACCCGTGCCCAGCAGTGGGACATTAAACGTGGGTTTAAGTAAAAAATAAAATAAATAAAAAACGTATTTATGTACAATCTCTAAAGGGCAGCTGTGCTACAGGCACAACCTGTACAACACGCTGCTAGCTTATCTTATGTAGCCGACTCCTATTTACACGGACATAGGTATTATAGCTTGCTCCGCGTGTTTTGGTCTTCTCCTGTTATAACAGCACACACCCCACAGCAGATAAATATTAATTCTACTACTCACGGACGGCAGACACATAAACTGCGTGCAGAGAACACAAGCTCTAATGGGTATAAAAATGAGTGTTACGATTAAAACATACTTTATTACTGTACTGTACAAATAATGATTAAATATAGTAATTAAATGTTTTGGAATATTTAGAAGAGGAATAAACAATACGGAATCGTAAGTTATCTTACAGTCTATGTAGGTATGTGTATAGTAGTGTCAGCGCCGCAGGGTCGCGAGCGCTCAGCCTTGCATGATGAGGTGTACGAAGTTCTCGTAGTTGATGTTGCCTTGCGAGTCCTCCTGTCCTTGCAGCAGCTGCTCCACCTGCCATCGCACGGTCACATGTCAATGAGGATTAACTAGATGTCATGTCGCGTCGGTGAACAAGTGTGTTCAGTGTGTAGATTAGTGTAGTATGTAGAATAGTGTAGTGTAGTAGTGTAGTGTAGTAGAGAAGAGTAGTGTAGTGTAGTAGAGAAGAGTAGTGTAGTGTAGTAGAGAAGAGTAGTGTAGTGTAGTAGAGAAGTGTAGTGCAGTAGAGTATCGTAGTGTAGTGTAGTGTAGTGTAGTGTAGTGTAGTGTAGTGTAGTGTAGTGTAGTGTAGTGTAGTGTAGTGTAGTGTAGTGAAGTGTAATGTAGTAGAGTAGAGTAGTGTAGTGTAGTATAGTGTAGTAGAGTCGTGTAGTGTAGTAGTGTAGTGTAGTGTAGTTTAGTAGGGTAGTGTAGTACCTCGTCGTCGCTGAGCTTCTCGCCAAGCGTGGAGAGCAAGTGTCGCAGCTCTGCAGAGGAGATGAACCCGTTCCCATCCTTGTCGAAGTGTCGCAGTCCCTCGATGAAGTCGTTCGCTGTGTCACCGCTGCGGGCCTTCGAGATGGCCTGCACAGTACAAAATGCATCACAATACAGACACATAATAATAATATTGTACCTTCTTACAATTACTTCCCACAAGCATAGATACATATTTTTCTATGCCACAAGTAACTATTGACACAATCTATTAATGACAGTATACCCAACCATATACAGCAGGTTTATGTAAATAACATTACATATTTTGTAACATAGATTTACATAAACTTCCAAGCAAAAGACATGAGCCTAATAGTTGGGGAGCCGACAAGGGAATTTTGGGATTGAAGTATATTTTGGGATTATAGTATTTATGGGATTATATGGGTTTTTTTTTTTATTATTATTTTTTTTTTTTTATATATCTTATCTTACTAATATTATAAATGCGAAAGTAAGTGTGTGTGTGTGTGTGAAGGTTTGTTACCGCGTATCTCCATAACCGCTTAACCGATTTTAAACTTGAAATGTAGGTAGTGTATACCCTAGAATCGGACATAAGCTAATAATATTTCCAAAAATCATCCCCTAAGAGGGTTAAATAGAGGGGTGAAGTTTGTATGCAACTTTTTATTCCTTGGTCCTATACATTTAAAATTCGGTACACATAAACCTTAAGACAAATAATGAGATATGGGTTTTTTATTTTTCCATAATTACCCCCATGGGGTGTGGAAAATGAGTTTTAATGGTAAAAATTAAAGTTTCTCTGGATCTGCTTAGTCTCAAGTCCGATTCACTCCAAATTCGGTACACATAAACCCTAAAAGAAATCATGAAACACGTGTTTTTATTTTTCCAAAACTACCCCCAAGAAGAGTGTAAAATGAGTTTTTTTGGAAATACTAAATATTGCAGAACTGTTTAGTCCTTGGTCCGATTCACTTCAAATTGGGTATACATAAAGCTTAAAACAAATAATGAGATACGTGTTTTTTTTATTTGTCCATTTTTTTTTATTTTTACCCTAATACTACGCGGGAGAAACCTGCGAAATTATTCTGAGTGCAATTTTCTTCGAAGTTGATATCATTACTCTTTCGTGCTTTTGATTTAAATTACTCTTTATTTTGACACAATGACATGTTTGAATGCGATGATTAGAATTCGAAATTTAAATTTTATTTCTTCTTATAGGTATGGTCTAAGAGCCGTAGTTTTTTTTTTAAGAAACACCTATTGATTTATGGATATACTTATGGGGGCTTGCCGATTTCAAAATGTTGCTACACTACTGAACTAATTTTGTATGGAGATAGTTAGAGACCCGCAAAAGTATAGTTTTATCCGACTGCGAAAAAAGGGATTAATGGTCTAGCGCGATAACCGATATCCGCGGGCGAAGCCGCGGGCGGAAAACTAGTATATATATATATATATATATATATAGCTAGAGCAAGCTCAAGAAAGATCATACATATAACCACCTAAACAAATCCACACAAAGTCCTTGAACAGTTTTGAACTCTCTTCTCTCAGGACATGTGCAATATCAATAACATATGTTATAAAAATAATATCACTCCCATATCAACCATAGCTATCAAATTCAAAACTACATTTTGGCAATTTTCGTTTTATTATACCAAGGTCTTAAAATACCTATATTGATGACCTCACAAAGTTTCAAATTCTAAAATAATCTAAAACGTTTCTATATAGTAATAAAGTCAGAAGTTTTAGAGTATCACATTAAGCATAAAACTTTATTACTCTGTACTGAAAAGTAGCATTTCAGTAGTTCCAACATTATTAATAGCTGCATACATTATTAATAACCTACATCAACTGGTTGAGCTCTTTGTCATAGATTTTTAAATCACATAAATATAAAACAATATATCACCTGGTATATGGGCAGGAACACCTCAAAGGATATTCTCTCATCTGGTTTCAGGTGAAGAGTACACTTCTTGACATCTGACTCTGTAGGGTTCTGACCAAGGGCTCGTAGAGCATCTCCTATCTGTGCCACATGAATCTTGCCATCACCACGTGAGTCAAAAAGTTGGAAAGCTTCTTGAAATTCTAGAATGAAAAACAAATTTCTCTAATAGGTTTTAAGTAGTTTACCAACAAAATATTCATCCCATGTGATACACTTGAACTGGGCTTAGACTGA
Organism: Meganola albula; assembly: GCA_936450015.1. Taxonomy (NCBI): domain Eukaryota; kingdom Metazoa; phylum Arthropoda; class Insecta; order Lepidoptera; family Nolidae; genus Meganola; species Meganola albula. Next base: position 16,105,487 of record OW388146.1, on the reverse strand, counting down.
GCCACTCAGTAGATGTTACCTGCTGTGGGCTAACTGAAGCCATATGATCACACCCAACACAAAAAAGGTACCCCCATCTGTCAGTGCTGCACTTTACAGACAGACAGTGAGGCAGCACAAGTCATAATATGATACAAGTAACCGGTAATCAGAACTCGATACCTTCGACGGAGGTGAGGCGAGGGCGGGCTGGCTCGTACGAGAACATTGCGCGACAGTGGCGGGACAAGCACTGCGCGCTCATTGCACACCTGGTTCAGTTTAAAACACAAACCATATATGGAAACTAGGGCATCTGTAACCACCACCTCTTTCGGTAAACGCCTTGATTGACGTGACATGACACGAGTGACTCACGGCGTACATTGCAAGTGACACACCTAGCGTCGCGCATCGTCCTCGGCAACGACATTTAACCAAGCAAGTGTTCCTCTACATTGGGTGGTTGGTGGACTAAGTACGGGATAAATATCTCGTCGCGATTATTCAATAAAAAGCTAACTTACCCGCCAGTTGGTCTTCTGAATAACCAGCCTGTAAAATGTTAATTTCTACATTAATAACAACAACATATTAAGCAGGTACAGATCCTCTCACTCCAATGTGATAAGGTGGATAAAATAATTACCATAGTGCTGTTAGGGCGTAATATATTTATGCCAACTTTGTGAGTACTAACTACGTACGATGACTCATAAACAGCAGTTAAATCTTCTTGCGTTGTCTTTCTTGATGAAAGAAAACTGATGAAAACAAACGAATCCTACTACCACAGACACAGTAGAGACCACAGACTACTAAGAGAAGAAAACCGTAGAGACAAACTGTCTCATTTACAAAGAGTATTTAATCACTATGGAATAACGAGAGAGACACTACGAACGAACGAATTTATACCTACTCGACACGTAGCGTAGGTAGGACCTAGATTTAAAGAAGTGACACAAAGAAAATCAAATATTATATTTCATGTTCCTAGGTCGATTAGTTTTCGAATAAAATTAAATAGTGGCGTAGTATTTTTTTTATCAAAACTTGTTTTTTTTGTCAAATACTGATTTATTCGTAAGCGTTTATATGCTTAGTATTTTCTTACATTTACGCGAATATCATACATTTAAAAAAGCACCCGTGACTATGAAGTCTGAAAAAACTTTGAAACGTCGGGATCTAAAATATAACGCGATGAAATCCTGTATGGAGTAGTTTTATTTCAACGTTTATATACTCTTAGATTTATACTGTACTTAGATGTAAATTATAAATTACTTTTGGGAAGTAATGAACTATTCTATGAAGGCTAGAGGGCAAACAATAAAAAAATTAAGTAATTGTACAACGCGTAAGTAATACTAATTTTATAAACCAGAAAACAAGGACGTCGGATGTATGTGTTACTCTTTCACGCAAAAATAAAACAGAATGAATTTTAATGAAATATGACAATAATATATAGCTTACATATCAGAATGTATTAAAAATAAAAAAATAAACCTTGAAAAATTGACGAAAATATTAAATACTGTCTATTATCCTCATTATCACAATTGACCATGCCATAGAAACAGCGGGACGTAGCTAGTTGTCTATACAGGCTAGAATAGATTTTAAATGTTTTTCTTTGAATTAGAATTACTTAGTACTGACTAAAAAATGTAAATTTATTTTAATTTTTAACAAAACTTAGACTGAATTTGTGTCTATCAGCAAAATTGCGTCATTTCATTGCTTTTCAACTTTTACGAACAGGTACTTACTGAACTTTTAAAAAATAAAACAAATACTCGCAACTAACACACCTTCGTTAGCAATAGAGTAAGTACTGTAGATTAATAAAACACTGAAATACAATAATAAGTCGTATTAGCTCGAATAAATTGTTGAAGACAGGAAATATTATAAATGTTTTTCTAAGATCATAATCTTAAATAAAAACAAGCTATACGTTTCAACGACTTCTTTGATATTTTCCGTCTTTTTCTGGCCTGCTGTCAAAATTAAGATGAGGAATCAAACAAGCTATTTTGTTAATATTTTTATCTGATAGTGAATTTGAGTAGGTTAATGCGGATGCGGGATAAACTCTGGGTCAGTAAATCTGTTGCATTGCAAGAATGCAATTAAGCTCCATTATTTTATCTTCTTTTTCTGTGATGTGCTCGATTCAGCTTTCATAGTATTTATTTGGTTTAATCCTTCTTTGCTTTTTTTCCATATATTTTTTTTTAATTTTCCTATACATGATTTTAGTTGACCCCACATTAATTCAATGGAGTTCAATTATTATTCACATTTTCAGTAGCCGGGAGATCATCAGGGACAAGGTCTTTTAGAATAGGCAGAGCTGATTTAATCAAACTTCTGAGTAACTTTTAAGTCTGGATACTTATATACTTAAATTACCCCTTTTGGTGTAAACGTTCGCAAGTAATAAGGGAAACACAGATTGATCTGATATATAAGATCGTTTAAAACATTTTAATGAGGGGCGATACGCTATAATTAATTATATTGATATTTGTTCTCAGGTTGAAATATTTGAAATAAGTCACAGTAAATTTATCGCATCTTTGCACAAATTAAATACACCTGCCTAATCAAGTCCTTGCTAAATAGGTACTAATATCTTAATATTGAATTATTGTCATATTTACCATATATCTTTCCTTACCTTCACTTACACTCTCAAACTGTATAAATATTGGAAGCTGTGTACAGCTGTAATTGGAGTGCAGATTTAGAAATGTTACTATGTAAAAAGCTTTTTTTATAATGACTAATTGATCTGTGTTCTGTAACTGTACCATTTGATAAATAAATAAATATAATTAATTATTATTTTATTTTATATTTTATTATTTATTGCACTCAATTTTGTACAGCGCCAGTTGACACGGTTGAAAAACAAAAATTTAATATTTAAAGAAGACAATAAGTATGTTATCTACTAATAAAAAAAATTAAGACTACTTTTCATTAAAGTACAATCTAAACATCACATTTTACTAGATATCATTTACTCAGTTCCCCCTAAATCTTTGGTTATTCTAAACCATAAAAATCTGTCTACACTCTAAATAAAAAAATATAAAAATGACGAATAAATAGGCCGTCTCCTTGATTGCTTGCATAACCTGTGGTCCTTGTGAAATTTGTTTAGAATTTTATCAATAATTCGTATTTAAATGATTGATTTAAAACATTTAATAGCCAATTTCATAGTCAAAGTGTTTACGCAGTGGATTATGACATTTACATGTCGATACATAGTGTGGTTGATTGATAAAATCGTGATATTCTAAAGTGATACGAAAACTGAAGAATTGTTTACCTGTTTGGTACGATAAGAAAAAACAGAGTATAGTGATGAAAAATGAATATACACGTGCCTTTACCAATAATTCAGATAGATTTTAGATAGCATATATAATATAATTATGCTTGTCATAATAGTACATTTTTTATATCTGAGGTTACATCACTAATCCAAAAGAAACTTACATGAAACGCTTTTTATTTCAACCAACATTTTTGTCTGTGTATACAGACCACAGAATATACTGGGTCGTGCGTGTCGATCCCTTCTCTTTCGGAGATATTCGGGTCGGCCGGCGCCCGGCCGACGACTACCATTGAGGTTTGGCGAATCAGCAACGATTAAGCGAATCGTGATTGGTTGATCATATTGGTACGGGCGTAAAAGAAAAGAAAATGGCAAGCAAAATGGTGTGATGAGATCCATCCAACTCTTTGTAAGGTTAGTAATAATTCAATTTTAGCCCATTATTCTACCTTATTCTGACGTCAATGTGTGTTTGAGTTTGTATAATCATATTTGCAATTTAAGTTAGTTATACGATTATAGTGATCGCATCGTGTGACGAGTTTTAGACAGAATACAGGCGGCAGGGCGGTCGCCGTTCGGCTTTCGCTTTGTTCGCTCATCTCCACGTGCCCTCCGCCATTTCTAAGTTTTTGGGACAATTTTAAGGTAGGTTCATACGTAATTATTCATCTTTGCAGAGTTGTGCAGACTATATTCTCGTATTAGTTCATTCGCAACTTAAACACGAATCGATTTAGCTTCATGAAATAGGTACTTATTGCTCATTAAAGATGTCGCGACCCGGCAGCGTGGTTATGTCGGCACAGCAAACGAACGAAAGCCTTTATAAACTAGTACTTAGTGTTATATTAGGACAGACTAGGAGTGTTGGGGGTGTTTGTAGGTGGCCTGCGTAGGTTTCGACTAGCGCAGCGGTGCGGTGTGTTGTAGGTGAGGCGCGGCCATGGCTGCAGCTGCGGCTGCCGGCGGCGGCGAGTTCGTAGACGGCTGGCTCGTGGCGCAGGTGTTGGGTGAAGGTGCCTATGGAGAGTGAGTCACTTTGTTTTACTGATAAACTGTCATATGGGAAATATGACGTGAGTATCTACTTATCCTTTTGAGCAGCCACCCCTGCTTCGCGACGTGTCGTATTGTGTATCATTACATACTAGCTACAAGAATACATTACCAAATGCTTTGGTTTTTAGATTAAGGCATAAAACCTTAGTAATTAGGTAGTACATTTCATACATTATTATGAATACTTCAGTTGTTAGTTTTGTTGCATTAACTCCATAAAATGATTTAAATCAAGAATTCAATTTAAGTTTAATTTTAAATGTTACTTGAGTAACGAGATCGAATAGTACCTAAATTCCACTTGAAACAAGCAACTTTGATTATTTTTATCTTTTACTCATTAATTGCCTGCTAAACATCTTCTTGAATCACTTGTCCATCGGTAAAAAATTTGAACCGATAGCTTGTCTGTGAATAATTTTAAGTTTACCTTAGATGTCATATCAAATATTATTTAATTAAATAATATGTATTGTCTAAGACAATTGGATTTATCTTGAATTAGATGTACATACTTAACAATGTTTATTTGTATTATTGAAAGTAAACCTTTTACAAGAAGAGGTTACTATGAAATGAGGCCATTGTAGAGTTTTCTGCAGGATTATAGAATGAATAATTCATTATTTTTATGAAGAATTAACCATTTGTAAGTCAGGTATGCAATTTCAAGTCACAAAATTAGTTCAATGTTTATTATTATTAACAAATTATTTCCTGCATTTAATGACAGCCAGATCAGTGCTATTTTTTTTTTCATGGACTTAGTCTACATATTTTTAAATGTTAAGCCATATTAAGACAATTCCGTGTTTGCTTAATATTTAACTAATTTTTGGCAATTTAAATATTTTTATAATATAAAAGAGGCTTACTAGATTATATTCATTTAAGTATATATGATGATGACATGATCATGCCCCTCCCTCTGCACATGGTGGAGAATGTCCATCCATGAGGTACAGCTCCAAAGTCAGCACTAAACCAAATGGATGAGATGTCAATAGTCCCCAACACTTGATCTTAATATTTTAGGTTTATAATTTATTTGATTGAAATTGTAATACATACTAGTCTACATCGTCCGCATGATGCCTACATAATGGGATAAAAGCCTATGCGTTAATCCAGATCAATTTATCTTTGTGTTCAATTTTATCCAATTCCGCCTAGTAGCCACATGTGCAAGGGTCCGAGTAGAGAATATTGGGAAGTAATTAATTTTATTGTTTAGTTAAAAGGCTTTAGATTTTAACACGCATAGTATTTTGTTGTTGTTTCTCACGCCGACACTCAATATATATTTTTTTATAACCCAATTGATCATTTTCCTAGTCGAGCTGAAACATATTTAATATTATGTACCTACATACGGAATCTATCCAGATCGACCCTCGTGCACAACTATTTGACCGGAATGAATTTTAACTCTGCTTATCTGGACAACCAAAAAATTTTAATATCATAAAACCTACATAAAATTTAGACGTCACGACATCGTGAGGGTATTTGCGACGCGGCTACAGCCGCGTCCCGGACGGACGTAGAACGTCGGGCGGATCGGGAGCGCAGATCGCGACGTAATAAATAAAAAAAACTTCGCGGAACTTGATGCAATTCGGTGAGAAAAACGTGACACGCGCGACCTCGAAAGTTTATCCACCTCTCGGTCGCGGCGCGGTGACGGCGCGCGGTGGTGAGCGAGACGAGGTCGCGCAGGGTCCGGCTGCTGGTGCACGGCGCGTCGGGCGCGTGCGTGGCGCTGAAGGTGTGTCGCGGCGCGGCCGAGGGCGCGCGCGAGGCGGCGCTGCACCGCGCGCTGCGCCACCCGCACGTGCTGCGCTGCCTGGGCGCGCGCGAGCACGCCGGCGCGCACTACCTGTTCCTGGAGTACGCGCGCGGCGGCGAGCTGTTCGACCGCATCGAGCCCGACGCGGGCATGGGCGAGGGGGCCGCGCGCCGCGCCTGGCGCCAGCTGCTGGCGGGGCTGCGCTACCTGCACGCGCGCGGCGTGGCGCACAGGGACCTCAAGCCGGAGAACCTGCTGCTCGACCACAACGACGACCTCAAGATCTCCGACTTCGGCATGGCGACGCTGTTCAGGTGAGGCTCGCGCGCGAGCACGCCCCGCCGATCCGTCGCGACCGCTCCCCGTCCGATACCCCGGGATTTCCTGACTCGTCGATGATAACGCTATGTGAGCACTGCCCAACGCCGACTTATTGTGTAACTAAAAAACTTATCTCTTAAATATTATCACTTAGTCAGGAAATCCTGAAATATATAGTAAAATGTAAAAAAATCTAGATTTTTCTTCTAGATGGCCTCGCGGGTAGCCATAGTACCTATGTCCGCCACAATCCCAGAATGTCGCGTCGAGCCTCACTTTTCTTAATGTACGACAGAAAGAATGAGACTTACGTTAACATCGATTATGCCACAGTGTTGCGTTGTATCGTTTTAATCGGAAAGAAGGAAGACGTATATACAAATTGGTTTTGCAAAATATAAATAAATCTACAAGGCGTAGCCTCAAGCTTGGAGTGGAGTTGTACTTCCAAAGGTTAACTCCAAACGGATGCGGTGAACAAACTTTATTCAAATTCAAATTATTTATTTTCAACCGGTAATGGTCATTACAATAATTTCTATTTAATATAAAAACTAAACATAAAACATTAAAAAAAACGATCCTTATTAATTAACAAAATACATATTACACTAAAATAATAAAAACATGCAATATATTTAATTTTTGAAATTAATTATAACTAATAAAATAATTCAATAATGAATAAAATATATAATAAACTAAAATAATAAAAACATGCAATTCATTTATATTTTGAAATTATTTTTATCAATCGATTGTAGGTCATGTTTTTTAAAAATTAATTAGTTTTCAATAGTAATTTGCTTTTATTACTTTTTACCTCCCTTGTCTCGTCTACCTTTGTGATCCAGTTTGATATAGCTTATTAGTGTGTTAGTGTATTCGGAATTACATCCTAACATCTAACAACACCCTACAACTATGTACATGCATATGGCACTCAACATACATTAAGTTACTTAGGCACTTTTTATTTCGATAGCTTTTTAGCACGCGGATATAGTTACAGGTGGGATCTAGTAATTAATGTATGTACTATCTTGTAATTTATAATTACGATGTCGTTCGTATTCTCGATCACGTTGCGCCTAAGTAGAAGTGATTAAACCGACAGTCCTTCGAGCCGGAGTATATTGGACCAAGATGCACGTCGAGTCCCGTTATGCGACAACGTAACTGTTAGCAACTTACGGACAAATATTCAGATTCGGCTCGTTAATATTTCGGATTATAAACCGACAAGAACGAGGACGGCACCAATCTGAGAGGTCAGGGTGCTACAGTCTTCCGGGAGCGTCTCGGACAGGATCGGATCGGTGGAGTGGGAGCGGCGGCATAGTGAAGTGACGCGAGGGTGTGTGTGTGTGTGGTGGCGCAGGCACGGCGCGCGCGAGCGGCTGCTGTCGCGCGTGTGCGGCACGGTGCCGTACGCCGCGCCCGAGGTGCTGCGCGCCGCCGAGCGGCCGTACCGCGCGCCGCCCGCCGACCTGTGGGCCGCCGCGCTCGTGCTGCTCGCCGCGCTCGTCGGCGGTGAGTGCCCGCCCGCGCGGCCCGTCTCTTTGGTATCCTAGCTGTAGGCGTGCCCGACGACCTAAAGTTACGGTACCGAAGTTACGGGTCGTGCGGCCTCGTCGGTCGCCGCCGCCCGCTCCGCGCTCACCGCGTGCCGTGTGTTCCAAGAGCTGGCGTGGGAGCGCGCCGAGCCGACGGACGAGCGCTACGCGGCGTGGTGCTCGTGGTGCGAGGGCGCGGGCGCCGCGCCGCCGCCGCGGCCCTTCCGCAAGCTGAGCGGCGGCGCGCTGCGGCTGCTGCGCCGCGCGCTGCACCCGGCCGCGCCGCGCCGCGCGCCGCTGGACGCGCTGCTGCAGCACGCGTGGTCGCGCGACCCGCTAGGTGAGTCGCCCGCGCCGCGCCGTGTCAGGTACTAGGTGACTCTGAGTGGTGCCGTCTCGGAGCCGCCTGGTGCCTCAGCACGGCTCGCCGCCCGCCGCCGCCCGCCGCCGCCGCCGCCCCGAGTCGCGCTCGATTCGGTACTTTGGCGATTTAGCTCCGTGACGTTACGAGTAGCTCATAAAGCTAGATTACCAAAGCACCGCGTCGACGCTCTATCGTCTCGCCGCAGCGCCGTCGTCTCTTCGTCTTCGTGTTAATTTGTTTGTTTCACCATATTTGTTGTATCGACATATCGTAAGTACGCTCTAGATTTTTGTGTTAGATACGTGTTATCATTAATTAGAAGAAACTTGTCAATTTTAAATCATTATGCATTTTTTATTTGATAGTGGACACTACAAAAAACAGTTGCGTTTACCGTAGTGTCGAATTAGTTCGTATATCAATAAAGACTCGATACGTTTTATAGAATGTTTTGAAATATGCCCTTTGATATCGACAAGTACGGCGTCGACGTTCGGGGCTCCTATTGTCACTTCACGGGTGTTAGTTTTGCTTAAGACGTCAGCACGAAGGTAATCTTAGTTCATTTGTTGTTATAATTTTCCGGTAAGTTCATAACGTTCATAGTTAGTACAATGTAGCTTTTAGGCAGTAGGTAAGGCTTTATTATAACAGGATCACCGCTAATAGCGACTAGGGAGGCACCTTTAATATAACGATGAGTCATTACGGTGAAAATGTCGTTCTCGTCCTTAAAAAATAAGAAAACAGAAAAAATTTAACAATATCTGTTTACGAAAGGTGAAAAATTAAAATCTGGTACACTATAAATTACTTAAGTTTCGAGCGTGTCGAGCTCTAAACATGACCGGGCCGTATACCGCAACAGAGAGTGAGGAGCGCGCGTGGCGCTCGCAGCCTGCCGCCGTCCCGGGGGCCGGGGAGGGGGGCGCGGCCGAGCTCTCCGCCGCCGACATGCTCGCGCTCATCGGGTGCTCGCAGCCGGCCGCCGCGCGCGACCTGCAGCTGTCGCCGGGCGCGGGCGCGGCGCCGGGGGCGGGCGCGGCGCTGGGCCGGCGCGTCACGCGCGTGTGGGTGCGCGTGCCGCCCGCCGCCGCGCTGGCCGCGCTCGCCGACGAGCTGCGCGCGCGCGGCCTGCCCTCGCGCCGCGTGTCGCCGCTCGAGCTGGCCGCCGAGTGCGGCGAGCTGCGGCTGCGCGCGCGCGCCCTGCCCGTGTGCGCGGGCGAGGCGCGCGCGCTGCTCGAGCTGCGGCGGTGGCGCGGCTGCGGGCTGCAGTTCAAGCGACGCTTTCGCGAGTTGCGGGAGGCGCTGCGCCCGCTCTGGGCGCCGCCGCCGCCGCTCGACGGTGGCGCGGACCCGGTCGTCGACGCGTGCCCGACGCCCATGGACGTAGTGCGGTGACGTCCTCGGCGCTTAGTGCGAGTGAAGAACGACGACTTTGCGTCGACGCGCGTGCCGTTTATGTTCAGGCATATAAAGTATAGTTAGCAAATAAAATTACGGGCAAAAAAATTGCTTTTAAAAATACTGGTTGGTTATGCGTATCGAATCGTGCTTCGTTAAAAAAGCCTAGTACCTAATCATAATTACGAAACCGAATTGCGATCGATCTCGATAGCGTAATTATAATATGTGTAAAGTACATGGCACAAAAGCAGTGTCCGAAACTATTTTTCACCATATTTATTTTTTAACCATTAAAGTATTTTACGAGAAGGTACTTGTATTTTATTCATGAGTGGACCCTTAGGTATCTACGGCTGCAAGAATACGACACGTAGCAATTTGTTCCGTAGCACAGCCAAAATATAGGTCAGAAAAATTCAAAATAGTAGCTACGGCTACGAGACTACGACACGTAGCAATCTGTTTCGTAGCACAGCGGATATAGGAAAGAAGAGTTCAGACTAGTTCGTAGTAACTACGACACGTAGTAATCTTTTCTCGTAGCAGAGCAGATATAGGAAAGAAGAGTTCAGACTAGTTCGTAGCAGCTGCGGCTACGAGACTACGACACGTAGTAATCTTTTCTCGTAGCAGAGCAGATATTATAGGAAAGATAAGTTCAGACTAGTTCGTACTAACTACGACACGTACTAATCTTTTATCGTAGCACAGCGGTTAGAGGAAAGAAGAGTTCACACTAGTTCATAGTAACTACGACACGTAGTAATCTTATCTCGTAGCAGAGCGGATATAGGAAAGAAGAGTTCAGACTAGTTCGTAGCTGCTGCGGCTACGAGACTACGACACGTAGTAATCTTGTGTCCAGTTCGACCGCGCGGCCATAGCGTTTTTTTTAAAAAAAAACCATGTCAATTTTTTGTAAAAATTTGTCAAAGTTGATTCCCAAAACCATAAATTTGTCAAAGATACGGTTAAAAAGTTATAAGGGTTTGAACATGGCCGCGCCATTGAAACGCGGCGAACCGCGCGGCCACTGAGATCTTTAAAACTAAGCCTTGTAGAGACCTGAAATTTACGCAAATGCAAGATTTAATTTGTAAAAAATTTGTAAAAATATAAAAAAAATACTCAGGTTTATAGTTTAAGAGCTATAACACTAAAACCGAATGGCCGCGCCATTGAAACGGTGGAGAAAACGCTATCGCCTGTATCTCGCTGAAAAAAAATCGCAGAGGTGTGTAGTTTATTGTAATTACCCAGATTTGAATTTGTCGAAACTAGGAAAAATACAACAAAAATTCCTAGGTTTATATTTCAGGAGCTATAAGACTAAAACGATATGGCCACGCCATCGAAACGGTGAATAAAACGTTATTTCGCCTGTATCTCGCTGAAAAAGCATCGCAGAGGTCTGGAGTTTTTTGTAATACCTAGATTTTAATTTGTCAAAACTAGTAAAAATACAATGAAAATTCTTAAGGTTATATTTCAGAAGCTGTAGAACATTATCAGTATGTGGTGCGATAGGGTGACCATGTCTTATTGTTTACAGAATACTTTCTACTTATTGTTACAGAAACTATAATTCAAGGATTCTAAATAAAATTAAAATGAAACCATAAATATAAAAACAATTATGTTTATTGCTTGAAAAGTCAATAATACAGTTACAGTCCGCGTGGACTTACGAAAAACTAGCCCTAAGATTGGATTAAATGACGCAACTCCGCCCCTAAGCTATGTGATTGGTAATGCACACTATTGCATCTCACACGCGCCACCCCCGCGCGCCTCCGCAGGTCAGTGCGACGCGTACAGCCGTTAGTACTTATTATTCTGTGGTACAGCGACGTAAGCGTAAGAGTTTCGTTATCAGTGTGTCGTTGTGATGTTAACACGATAAAAAAGTGATCTACTGATTATTAAAATGTTCAGTTCGTGTGTAATTACGATTAGAACATTTGAAATGATTGTAAATCATTTTGATTCCACATATTTAAAAATGTGGAATCAAAATGATTTACAATCATTTCAAATGTTCTAAGTTAAGTTCTAATTACCTATATGATTTAATAAAACATTAAATAATAATAATCCAGCCTATTATTGTCCCACTGCAGGGCAAACATTATATATTATTATTATTTTTGTTAGTTATTAGATAGTTTTTAGTATTTCATATAAGTTCATATACATAAGATTGTAAATATTTCATAGTAAAATATCTTAACTACACGGTCATCCATACAAATAAAGAGAGAGCTCTAACATAATCATAAAATATTTAAATGCAACATACCTTAATCACTTCTGCTGAATTGTTTACATAATTTACCGAACTGACGTTACACCACAGTACAACACTTAATCGTAAACGAACTGAACATTTTAATAATCAGTAGATCACTTTTTTATCGTGTTAACATCACAACGACACACTGATAACGAAACTCTTACGCTTACGTCGCTGTACACCACAGAATAATAAGTACTAACGGCTGTACGCGTCGCACTGACCTGCGGAGGCGCGCGGGGGTGGCGCGTGTGAGATGCAATAGTGTGCATTACCAATCACATAGCTTAGGGGCGGAGTTGCGTCATTTAAACCAATCTTAGGGCTAGTTTTTCGTAAGTCCACGCGGACTGTAACTGTATTATTGACTTTTCAAGCAATAAACATAATTGTTTTTATATTTATGGTTTCATTTTAATTTTATTTAGAATCCTTGAATTATAATTTCTGTAACAATAAGTAGAAAGTATTCTGTAAACAATAAGACATGGTCACCCTATCGCACCACATACTGATAATGTTCTACAGCTTCTGAAATATAACCTTAAGAATTTTTATTGTATTTTTACTAGTTTTGACAAATTAAAATCTAGGTATTACAAAAAACTCCAGACCTCTGCGATGCTTTTTCAGCGAGATACAGGCGAAATAACGTTTTATTCACCGTTTCGATGGCGTGGCCATATCGTTTTAGTCTTATAGCTCCTGAAATATAAACCTAGGAATTTTTGTTGTATTTTTCCTAGTTTCGACAAATTCAAATCTGGGTAATTACAATAAACTACACACCTCTGCGATTTTTTTTCAGCGAGATACAGGCGATAGCGTTTTCTCCACCGTTTCAATGGCGCGGCCATTCGGTTTTAGTGTTATAGCTCTTAAACTATAAACCTGAGTATTTTTTTTATATTTTTACAAATTTTTTACAAATTAAATCTTGCATTTGCGTAAATTTCAGGTCTCTACAAGGCTTAGTTTTAAAGATCTCAGTGGCCGCGCGGTTCGCCGCGTTTCAATGGCGCGGCCATGTTCAAACCCTTATAACTTTTTAACCGTATCTTTGACAAATTTATGGTTTTGGGAATCAACTTTGACAAATTTTTACAAAAAATTGACATGGTTTTTTTAAAAAAAAAACGCTATGGCCGCGCGGTCGAACTGGACACGTAATCTTTTCGTAATACAGCGGACATAGGGAAGAAGAGTTCAGACTAGTTCGTAGTAGCTACGGCTACGAGACTGACACGTAGTAATCTATTCGTAGCACAGCGGGGATATACGGACAAAGTACTGTAAGTATAATGTCCTTGTTCGTATCACAACGGATAGGGAAGTTGAGTTCTTTGTATTTCGCAGTAGCTACAGCTGTAAGACTACGACCATCCGTTGCAATCTGGTGCGGACACAGGGATCTGCGTAGTGTTCTGTGGCGCGGGGGGTGCCCCGTGACTGACTCATTTTATAAGCGTCGGCCGGGTATAATTTCTAACGAGCGGGATTTTCCTCCTGCTCTTCCTAGGATCTAATAAAAAAGAGGGCAGGCCGCTTTTTTATAGCCATCCGAACTTGGTCGGGTTATGTAGGTTTTCAAAGCTCTCAGTATTTAAATTATTTCTCTTTAATTACTGAATTTAATGAGATGAAATTTTGCATGTGAGTAGTTGAATTAACACACTTATTGTTGGAATACATTTTACTATGCAATTCCTTTTAAAACATCGTGATATTTTTACTTTTTTTATGGAATTTCGTGAAATTCAACTAGTCTAGAACTGTTATTCAGAAGTTTTTGTATCATTATTGTTATTTTATATCATTCGAAGTCTGTGCCAAGTAAATACTACAACAACCTTACTTTGTGAGAAAGATTGAAAATACCTAGCAGTGGAGAAAAGTATATAGGTAATACATACAAGCAGATTCCAACCGGCTTCCCTCTAGGAATTGATTACGATAAATTAGATATCTTTCGATGTCCATAGATTATGAGTATGAAAATTACACAAGTTCCAAGTACTTAGGCGGTACTAAGTTTCCACGTACGAATTTGGACGGTTTTTTTAAATTTTCATATGAATTCAGCGATAGCAAGAATCATCAAAATGGCGGGACCAATGTTTTAATCACATAACTTTAATTTGGAACTTACGATTGTGTTGAAAATGTTGAGTATTTATATGTACCTACTTAAGTAGCACTAAGTCTTTGGATGTAAATTACCTGCCTCTGTACGCAGAGCGTTACTACGCTTCTAGACGGTCCCGCCACTTTGACGTCAAAGCGGCGGGATCAGAAAGATTTTGACATACCTAACTCTTTTACTTTTAGAGGTACAAATGTCTGGTTTGGGGTACAATTAGCACATAAATAGCACAAACTTTATAATGTAAAACATTTCAAGTCGGGGACTTGGTTCCGCCATCTTGACGTTCACAAATGATGTAACGCACTAAGAGTTTCGTTTTAAATAGCATCAAAAATAAGTACCTACATGAAGGTGGGTCGCCATAAAAACATCAGAGTGTATTGAAAATTCTACGGTTGATTTGTAAAATGAAAGATAAAATGATAATGATAAAGAATGATATATTAACTACACAGATTTACACTATAGATTTGATAATGCTAATGATAGGTACGCGGCGCGGAGTTAACAACTGAGCTATAGGTCGCGAAGAATGCTATGTCGACGAATTTGCTGCAATTACTAACCGTTTATTATTGTGATTTAATGCGTTTTATAAAGAAATAAGTTGGTCACTGCGCGGCCGCGTCAACATAAACTAATACTATTGATTTGTACGGGTTTGCCCGTACAGAGATATTATTTTTTAAGTAAGAACTTTTTTGCTCCGGCTTCCCTTTTTCAGATTTCCACCCTTCGCCACTGATACCTAGAGTATGGTTTTACTTGGCACCGACATCGAATGACATAAAAAATATTTATTAAATCATTTCTGATTTTTCACTTTCGATTCAACCCTTTATAGTGTCCCACTGCTGGGCACGGGTCTTAATCCACACACGCTGGCCAAGTGCGGGTTGGTGGATGTCACATGTCCTGACTTACCTATTATATCATTCCTGATTAATTCAATCAAAATACGAATTAATTTATGCTACTGAAGTTTCCTTTTGAAGTTTTTTTGTTAAAAATTATTTGATTTTACAATTTTGAGTAATAACCCATATGGGTGTAAGTTCTCATCTATAGAAATGAATTAAGTCCAAACACAAGGTATCTCCTGTAAGTCGTTGAGGAGTTCCCTTGACTGTCCTTCGTCTTCATCATCAGACCCCTAATGACAGCCACAATACATTAAAATAAATGGTTAAATTTAGGTGTATACTTAGTTCTTATCAATACAGATTAGTCAAGCCTAAATTTCAGGTATGTACTTCTTTGCTGTAAATCGTTGAGGAGTTGCCTGGACTGTTTCTGATTCATATTCGATTCCAGACCTCCTCAATCCTTACGGACATCATTTAAATAGTACTGCTTTCAAATATTGATGAAAAATTACTAGTCTTGGGTTTTTACTTTTCCAACAAAAAGATAATCATCAAAATCGGTTAATACACACAAAAAACCCGTAAATTTCAGGGTATTCCGCGATTTGCTTGGGATTTCATCATCAGGTCCTGACATGGTGCCAATGGGACCACCGCAGAAGTACCTTTACTTTTTCAATTAAAAAAATATTTTTGACAAACTGTTTACAAATAAAAGACAAATCGCTGTACATACATAAAAAAAACAATACAGTATAAGAAGGAAGAAAAAAAATGGCGTCTTAGAACGTGGCAGTTTTTTAGTTTTTTTACTACTAATCCTTAAAAACTTATATACTTATTTAAACTTGACACTGGCAAAATTGCGGAATAATTTCTGCAGAGGCCATAATTAAAAGAAGAAGAAGAAGAATACAGTATAACATATAGGTACATCCCTGACCTCCGTCTTTTTGGAAGTCTGTTAAAAATACGAGACACCGTCTTCGATCAATTTTGTTAAAGAATGTTAATGAAAAATTTGAAGTAGATTGGACCAAGGCATCGCGTAGTTCCACAGAAACTTCACCCTCCTTTTTCACCTTTTTAGAGTACGAATTTTCGAAAATTCTCTTCTGGGATGCCTACATCCATCGTCCAAGTTTCAAAGTTACAATCGCGCTGTGCGTTGATCCGTCATAGAATGGGTTGGCAAGAACAGTATTTTATATTTAGAAGATTAAGAATACATCTTAGTTTATTAAGTATTTGTATAGCATGATGCCTTTCTGCTGCGGCTCCTTTGATCGGCGTCATGACGTTTTCGTTGACACCTTAGATTACTTCATGCCCTTAGCAATTCCGGCACATAGCTTACATCTCCACCACCTCCAAAGAACATAGGTAATTAAAACTCACAGGTTTATTACAATTATTTATTACAAAATGCTTTTTATGCAGCGCTACTGCGCGACAGTTGCTCATCCTGACTATTTGCATATATCCTGATATATTGCACTCTAGGGCAACATCATCACGACAAACAATCTTATGTAGTAAGTATAATATATTCCGCCAATCAAAACTGTCCCTAAATGTAGTAAACTTCATTCATTATCTTTTAGACATCTAGTCCTGTCTTTCAGGTAATCTACTTATTTATTTATTTAGGAAACAGTTTTTATTAGCCAGATAAGTAACACAGCGCGACGGTCGCGCACTCAATGGTCGATAATCTTCGTGGCGACCTCTGCAATTAGCGAATATCCAGTACGAGACAACACTTGCGGAACTGTTCCACGTCCCTAGCACGGTCGCTTCTATCCCTAGATTTTAGACTGTAAAATAAAATGATCGAGCGGGACCAAATCACGCTACGCTAAGTCAAGGACATTATAGTTAGTAGTTTATGGTCCTTGCGCTAAATACACAGTGTGTCATGCACATGAGTGTGCAGGCATGCGGCCGCATGCCCCTAGCTCCCGCGACATTGGGCGTACAGATAGCAGCGGCGTTAGGGCCACTGACACCCCGGGCAGTAACATTTAGGCGCCCACTTAAGGAAATCATTATCGAGTATTAATTTTTAGCTGACCCAATGTGAACGTAGTTTAGTTTATGTTCAGATTTGGGAGGCGGATAAAAGAAACGAATAGAGTGATGTATATTTATTATTATTTAGACTAGATACCATGTACTTCGATGTTCGATGCCCGAGACCTCAGCGCCCCCCAAATTTGGCGCCCCGGGCCGTCGTCACCCCATCAATTTATTCAAATACTTCAATTTATTGGCATAAACTGCGGTTAAAAGTAACAGTTTAAATTTTCGCGTCAAAACGGTTTAATGAGCTAATCCACGTCACTCGGGCCTATCACTGGCTTTTATGCAGAGTTCCTAGTAGCTATAGATAATAGACTAATGAATTCTAAACAAGGACTTGGACATTTTATACTTTTTATCGGCTAAAGATTTTTTTTTTGTTTCGGTGATAATAGGGAATGGTCAACTTTCGTCATTATCTCAAATCAATACATATTATAAAAAAAATATATAATTTCTCACAACAAACTTTCGTTTGATGCTTCAAACATAAATAATGAGCCACTGCAACCGTTTCATTTTAGTTAAATTGATTTGTAACGATAAATACGAATTTAAAGTTTTGTGAAACGGAACGTGTTTTAAAACATCGCTCCACCGATCAGTGCAGTCACGTCATTGATGACAAGTAAACTACAATTAAATTGACAATTTAATGTGCCAGTCAAGAGACCGGCCGCGGCCAGATTTTTGACCAAAATTAAAATATAAAATGTTTTTTAAACTATGCATAGTTTTAAACTATGCATAGTTTAAAAAAACATTATATATTTTCAATCAATTTAACTAAAATTAAATTAAAACATTATTTATGTTTATTTAACATATTAGTCACAAAATATTGACTAATATTACTTCTCCACACAAAGTGACCCATACCTACGTCTCGCGGCATCCAGCGGCTCGTCGTATCATGGCATCGTTATGTCCAAATAAATAAAGTATCATGAATTCTAAACTCACTGAAATATAATCAAAAATAACTTGACCTTTTATAAAATCCTTTGCTTTGACATGCCCCGTGCCGCGACACCGGCACCTGGTAGTCAGCGGCAGCCATAATACTAATCATATCCATACACTTTAAACCTAAGTCACATTTACAAATTGTTCGCTAATTACGTAAAAAGTTGAACTAGTATCTACTTGGATAGGTACGTAGGAACCTACTCTATATATAATACTTAGATGGTAAGTATATCTAATTTTGCATTTTTAAAATCAACAATGTGTGCAGTAGTTTTGTCTTATAATATGTTCATCCGCATTTGATAAACTTCGCGTAGATAGTGAAACTCCTTGATAAATATCAGAATTATAACACAAACTCTTGGAACCTCATCGTTGATCGCAGTGTATTTGGAAAAACAGATTTAGAGCTAACAAACAAACGAGCGACGTAATTACTCTGTTTCAAACAGTCATATTTACACGATGCGACATGTCGCGTCTACGACCAAAGGAAATTGGTTGAGAGCTACTCGAGTATTCGCGTTTAAAAAATAGGTAAGAACATACCAAAGTAGCTGTCGCGAGACAGCAGTGAGTGAGGAGTGGCCGACGTGGCTGTATGGTAATAAATAATAGATTTCAAAGCTGATGTTTTCTTTTTGCTATGTTAGATAAATTAAGGTGTTGTAGGTTACAGGTAACATCACACAAAGTGGAACGTTTCTCACTGATCCGTTTTAAACAATTAGGTACATCTGCCTACATATCTATTGAGCTAACTTACGGTAGGTACCTATGCTACAAACTAATACGCCACGAGAGGGCGCGCCGCGCCGCGGGCGGTACGCGCTATGTAAGTACTAAAATAAATAAGCACCACACAGCGGCGACGCGCCGTCACCAGGCCGTGCGCCGCCGTCACTTGCGGTGAGTGATATGTACGCGGCACGATTCACTTCAGCTCCGTCTCACATTGTTTCAGTCTACAGCGTCTTCGCCTTCTCGAGCAGTTCGTTGATGAATTTCTGAAATCAAAAATAAGTTAAAATAACGTTTTCATGTACCAGTTCCTACCGGTTACTTTCGCTCAATATCGCTGCCATCTATAGTTTGGCGACGACATAATCACATTATGTCATTGGGTGTACAACAGACCTATAGACTTAACAGACCAATAAAACGGTTAAAAAAATGATTTTTAAGTTTAAAATATTGGCTAACCATAAAGTAACTTTTGTCATAACGGGCAATCGACGTGCTCATCTTTAATTTGGCTTTACTTTTAGACACTGGTTTCACAGGTCGTGGTAGTAAATCTAGCGAAAAGATTTTATGTCGAATCAATATTTTGACGAATTAGGTACCTACTTGTTTTGACAATCGTGACTTGTGTAGAATATGACTTAAGTATTTAGGTTTTGACTTTTTGAAATCAAGTATGTAACGAGTGGCTGCGTAATGCCACGAACTTTTCAATCCAGCAGTAAAATAACTTACGGTTTCAACTGTTACATGCTAACTCGGTAGGTAGGTAGGTATATTATATTTGAAAGGCTAAACCAGACACCTATAGTTAGTTGGAGTGCTTTTCACGAAAGAAGTCCCGCAGCCGGGGCGCTACGATGCTGCTGCTAGGCGACTCTACAGTCTAATTAAAATTTAGAGTTGAGAGGACACCCTCTCAACTCCAAATTTTAATTATAATAATTTCAGGCTTCATTCTTATTGTTATAATTTCTTGCAAATTGAGAAACATTTCCGATCTTTAATAATTAGTTCCACTGAATGCCGCGGGACTTCTTTCGTGACACGGACTTTACTTAATAACTATGTAAAAGATAATAAAGATTAAACGTGGGGCATACTGAAAGTTTCTGGAACTGACCACATAAGTACATAAATAAATTAAAAAAGGAATAACAGAATTTGAAAATGGAACTCTCATAAAAAAAACACTTTTCCGAGACTGCAATTTATTTTAACAATTTGGCGAGGTTTAAAGAAATGTGTGTCGCTATTGTAATGAAACTAACTCGTGAACTTTTTTTAAGTGATTTTCGCTGAGGATTAAGTAAACAGGTAAGTTGCTAGAGACATCAACTGGCGTATAATGATGTAATCAGATGTAGCCCCCATCTCGTAACTCTGTGTATTCGTAGTTTGGAGAATTTAGGCATGGACGAGATCATCTCCATAACGATGTACGTACTTATAGGTAGGCCGGTGACTGCAGTTACTGAAACTAATGTCGATACCATACGACAACTTATTGAGACCGACAAAAAATTACCTGTCAGTTTTGTACTGTATTAAGCACAGAAATGAGTCACGTGTAAAACATTTTGTATGAGCAACTGAAGGTTCGGAAGCTTTGCACTCAATGGATGGATACCCCAAGAATCTAATATAAAAAAATTCTCGTGTTCAATGTTACGAATGTTCGTAACCAAACTCCTCCGAAAGGGCTTGACAAATTTTTATGAAATTTTTTAAGTCTATAATTGGTTGGTCTGAGAATCGGTCGTAATAATAATTACCACTCCAATTTTTATTTTTCGGATATTTTATTTTTATTTTTTTATTCCTAAATCTTCACCTCTTTACCACCCACTTCTAATTTTTAATATCGATATGAGTATTTTTACAATTTTAAAGAAGGTTTAAAAGATGAGAAATACGCGGTATGAAGTTCGCCTAGAGCAATTAGTTAAATATCATTTTTCATTTCAACCCTTTATAGTGTCCCACTGCTGGGCACGGGTCTTCTCTCATCTATCTTACGAGTTGTGAGAGCTTAGGCCTTAATCCACACACGCTGGCCAAGTGCGGGTTGGTGGATGTCACATGTCCTCGAATGATTAGTTCTTAGACATGCCGGTTTCCTCACGTTTTTTTTTCCTTCAACGATGAACAGCGGAGATGAAACAATTCACACAAAGATGTGTGGGCACGACCAGGATTCGAACCCGCGACCTTATTTTTCTAAGGCGAGGCCCGTACCGCTGCGCCACCGCTGCTCGCAGCTAGTTAAATATACTTAGGTTTAATGGTGGAGAGTTATTGGCTGTCTATGAAATTGTAACAGGTGACGAAACCTAGGTGTATTGTATCGGACCGGAAAGAAAAAGCCAGTCGGCAGAATGGGTCTTTCCTTTTGAAGAAAAAATCACACAAATTAAGAAGAGTCGGAGCACTGGGTAAAGAACGCTCGCGCCTTTCTGCGCCTTTTTCAGTCAGTAGTGTCGCTTGAAAATCAAAGCTGGTCATGCACGTCACTGCAGTTTAGAATGTCAACAATTGCTTGCCCTGTATTTTAGAAGAGTCACGATAACTCGTCTGACCTTTACGCTAAGAGAACGAATGCGTATTAAAGGTTTCAAATGTGACACTGATGACGCATCCTTTTTCTGTTTTTTTCGCGGATGACCTAACCCAATTAGCCGGTAGGGTCTTTATTGGTTCACCGGACTTTTTCGGTGAGCCGTCCGAGGACGATCGAACCGATCAAGTAGTTACTGTGGCAACTGCCATGAGAGCTCCCCATGTGGGGACAAACCTCAGGTCAGGACTTTGCCGTAATGTGTGTGTTGTGTGCTGCTATTTTGGTAATTTTAATAAAAATAATAATTATAATAACCATTTATTTCAGGCAACAAGGCCCATATAAAATATAACACTATGAACAAATACAATATTAAAGGAGACGTTCAAAAAATGTATGGAGCCTGGGATTAAAATAATTGTAAATTTGAACAGCTATCTGAGTTACATAGGTTAATAGAGCATAATTTATTAAATTTTTTGGTGTATTTAAAATAATTTTACACCCCCCCGTTTTTTAAAAAATTGAAATTGAAAATAAGAATCCTTAATGCAATATTATGATTATTGCAATTGGCAACAATGGTCAAATGACAATTGAGCAACCAAAAAAATCAAAATTATTTCGACGCTGTCAATCAAACTGATCAATGACAATGACATCTTGACGTTTCCCGTAATTATATTTTTTTCCACGCGTTTTGTTATTACACTAATAAGAAAACAAATATTTTTCGTCATAATTACATTAAGCTGCAGCTAGAATATTATTACAAGAGAAAAGTACTGTAACAGAATGCAATTATTGACGTGATTGCAATATTTATACTGCTTAGGAAACGGATAATTAAAGGTAATGTGCGTTTTGTTTTTCTATTACATTTTTTTGATTTTTACAAAAATGGTTGCTCCTAAAATTCGTGTTTAGTTAAATTCTAACAGCTTATTAAATAAGCTTTCCAATGAGGTATATCACATTGGTGTTCAAAATTCTAGCCCACTTTTGACCTCTCCTTTCATCTAATCTAAATAGTATAAAAAAAATATTACGCGCGCCAAACATGTAAATAGAACTAATAAAAAGGTAATAATA
This sequence comes from Meganola albula, assembly GCA_936450015.1. Classification (NCBI taxonomy): domain Eukaryota; kingdom Metazoa; phylum Arthropoda; class Insecta; order Lepidoptera; family Nolidae; genus Meganola; species Meganola albula. The sequence goes on along the minus strand of OW388146.1, from coordinate 16,082,893 downwards.
AAAAAATAAAAAAATAATAATGGTAATAATGGTGGAGGGATGGACCTAGAGAAGAGTACAGCGCGCGGCGGCACTCTTCTCGGGGTTCACCTCGATTCACCATTTCCGGAACCATTCGCCGAACCTTTTCGAATTTCAAGCCCAGAAGCGGCGGTGAATGCATTGCAAGTAGCCGTTGAAGGGGTCTCTACCGAAGATTGGACCCACTGCTTCACACAATGGTTCCGACAAATGAAAAAATGTGCAAATAGTGATGGAATATTTTTAAATACCAGAAATTAATCATAAATATCTTATTTTTTATTTATCAGAATCCAGAAACTTTCAGTATGACCACAGATGATATAATACTATACTAGGTAAGTATGTGAGTAGGTACTTACATTTACATCTTTCTGTGGTTTTTTAGCATCCGATAGAAGGCTCTGCAAAAAGACATTACAAGTTAACTTCTCGATGACAATATCATCTAGATAACAAGTTATTGTTGTTGAAAAAATAAGTACAACACGATAATACCGAATGTACCTAACGGTTTTACGACATGGGTTCGTTATATAGGTCCCTTAAAAATATAAGGAAATTGTACCTCTGTAGCTTAGCCTATGTTACATGAGTACTTTTCTGTATAATTGAAGATTACGAGTGAGGTGCGTGCGTGTGTGTGTGTGTGTGGTGTACGTACGGCGAGGTGCGCGCGCCGCAGCTCGTCCGAGTCCATGTCCAGCAACTCGTCCACGTCCACCTCCACCTCACGAGCGTCCGCACTCCCCGCACCACCCGCCGCCCCGCCCGCGCCCGCAGCCGCCGCGCTCTCCTGCAAACGCACGATACACGCTGTTAGATACAACAATAGGATAGGAAGGATTCCGTGGAACAACATACTAGATAAAGTGTGGGGGTGTCAGAGCAAATTAAGCTCGGCAACGAGAAAGCGTTAGGAAGTAGACGACACTGACCGGGGTCTCGTATAGTTTCTGCAGCTCGTCGTAGAGCCACATCTCGACAGCGAGCCGCTTCCGAATCAGCGCCATCTGGTGACTGCCGTACTTTGCCGTAAGGAACTTCTCTCGCCGCTCCTTCACCTGAAACACTCGCCACAACCATCAACTTATTTAACTCGGAACGTAAAAAATCTCTTAGTTACAAATAGTTCAAGGATGGATCTAACCTCCCCTTTGTCGCTGAAGTTGACGTGTAGCTGGGTCTTAGCGGGCGAGCGCTGCGTGGGGGAGAGTGCAGGATGCGGCGCGGGCGCGGGGTAGCCCGCCGCCGCCGCCGCCGCCACGCCGCACTCCATGCCGCCGCCGCCGCTGCCGCTGCCGCTGCGGTTCTGCATCGACAACATCACTGTACAACTGACATTACTAAACAAAAACTCATAATTATTACTAAAGCAACGAGCTCCTCCTAGGCCTAACAAGTCGACCTGCTCACCTACATCGATCTCAGTCACGCATCATATCAACTAGGCGTTTGTTAACCTGGATCATTGATAACTAAACGAAGAATTACTTAGTCTGTAGGTACTTGAACAAATCTAATATGAAGTTCAAGTGAAGAGTTCCTGATGGTCAACTAGTGCGGTGTGTGCACATGTAGGCAAGCCGGGCGCGGCGGCTGCGCGTTATTTATGACGAATCATGGCGTAAACCTATATCTACAATGATTCAAAGTCAAAATAATTTGTTTTCGTAAAGAAAGAGCTTTTATATGAATACGTCCAATTTTTGCGTGTAATATCTCCGATAACCTTAGTTACCGTTAAACTGGGACCGTTATTGTATGGGTAGGTACAGCAGACCAGTATCTAGGAATATATATTAGGGCGTAGCTGTAGCTGTAGCAGCAATGGTAGTAGAAGAGGCTGTAATTTTTTTCTATGAAGAAAGAAATAAATAAAGAAGTTATGCTGCAGAAGAAGGCTGCCGAATGAAATCAAGAACGAACTGATGCCACTCGGAGGAGAACTAGGTGCCGGAGAGCAGCTATCATAGTGCCGCCCGCGGGGTCTCCTGTCACCTGCTCGTGACTTTGGGGACAGAGGTAATTCAGACTCAGGACAGCCAGCCACAAGTTGCCTAACTTTTCTAAGATGAGGCAGACATCAACTGAGATGCGCCGACGAAATGTGTCTACAAATAGGTAATGGCAATTCTGGTTGTAGATCGACGAATTCCCAGGGCCGCTATTTAAGTAACTGTGGTCGGCTACCGTGGTGTTTTTAGAGGGTAATCCGACCTTGATGAGGAGAACATTTTTTGTCATTCGGGCAGAAACTCCTACATACCCCGCTACATCCCTAATAGCGGGGACCCACAAAGGGTTTTCACCATAAAAAAGGCACTAGGGCGCCGGCTAGTGCATGTGATGTTAGCTGTTAATTGCATACGTTATGTAGGTCTACCATGTCCAAACCTTTACTTCTGAAGTTATCTTTTGGCGACTACGTGCCTTTACGAGATGGATAAAATGGGTAACCTTAGGTATTCTAGCCCAGAAGCCGAAACCAATTTAGGGATTTAGGCTAGTTAGGTTAGGTTTATTTGGTCTGAGTTTAGGTCACCTGCAGATAATGTACTTAATACTACGTTAGGTGAAGGTTACTTGTTTATCACTCAAATACAGGAGCCTAAATAACGCTCACCTATTCTACTACAATGCAATAAAAGTTTACGAGGATGTATAAATAGGTGTATATGGAGCGACGGATGAGATTATTGAGATTTAAAAAATAATTTTCTTTGGTACTTACTTAACTACACTTTTCATAAAATTTCTGAATGACATAAATTAAACTGGCCAAAAGTAGGCGAAGACCGAAACCGAAAGTTCAGTCGGACGCTAAAATGTAGTACCTACGGACATACCGTATGTAAGTACCTCCGTACTACGAGTGGTAGTAGTAATAATAACTAAACCACTCATTCAATATTGTTCCTCTAAAAACCTAATTAATCCTAATTACAAAGACTTAAAATGTCTCGTACCAGTCCCAGTTCCCAGTCAATAATCTTCTTCATAACAATAACTCCATATCACCTGTGGTCACGCCATAACTTGAGAACGACTGCACCGATCTTGTTGTCATGACATGGATTTTGTAAATGAATTTAAAACAATTAGCCATTGTTACTAATTATTGACAGTAATTTATTTACAGTTCTTGTTCAGTCTTGCTAAATATATGATTTTTATAGACAATCTGATTATAGCGAACCTGTAGATACCTAGAACCTGTAGAACATATAAGTTTTTATGAATGAGGGGGTCAGAATAATAATAATAATTTTTCAATAAATGAGTTTGCACCAGAAATCATAATGTGGCGGTGACCTACATTAGATCTTTAGTAACTACTTAGTGACTGTTATCTATGCACTAGGTTTCTGCTTCGGCTAGATTACCCGTACATAATATTTATTAGATGGATAGTAGGTATATACATGACATGCATAGATTATTTTGTGTCTGTGTGTCAGCATGTTTGTTTATATCAGTGCCATATGCCACCGCGCGAGCGCGAATGTTAAAACAACGAGTGTGCATTATCTTCAATTAGTGATGAACGAATGCCAAATAAGTTACCACACCATTAGCTATACCATACATACCTATGAATCAACGGTAGGACGACGTATTACGACAAGGATAGAATCTTAGCTCGAAACATTTTGTACACAAGAGCACTTTGTTTCATTACGGCTGGTCTTAGTGAATGAAAACACCGTAGCAGGAATACGAACAGGTGACAATCAAACTAATGCTCGTCATAAAACCTATTTAGCTTACCCTATTAACTACGAGAACGATGGTGATTGCTATTAAATTTGTTGCCAATTTTGTTGATTCCTTAGCTCTGGTAAAAACCGGTGGCATGCACAGTCACTGTCCTTATCTGGTACGTTTATATGCAAAATGACCTCCCCTAACACGTGGTGTGTTTAAAAAATATTATTTACGTTCTTTGATCGTGCAGTTGATGTATATCAGTGACGAAAACAAACAGACGTCACGGAAGCGTGATCACGAGGCCATCGGTATTATTAATTACTTAATCCGACAACATTTACCTACCAAGCTCCACTATTTACGACTATCGAGTGTGAAACTTTATTTTCCATCCCAAAATAGAACACGGCTGCCTATTAGCACATTGGGACGTAAATAACAGTGAACTAACCAAAAGCTACCAAGAAACTGGAATAGAACTACACTAACACTAGTTACACTGTATACGACACTAAACAGAGATAATGGTCGCAAATAGGTAAATACTTGATTGTTTGTTGAGAGTGGACTACCGACACATAGGAGGATTGTGTCGGTTAGTTGGATTGGATGGGATGTGTGTCACGTATCAGCTTGCCGTTGAATGGGTGAATCAAGCAAACAAGATGCCCTCTGTTAAACAACAACAACATGCTATGATGATGATGGTGTAATGTTGTGGAATAAGATAATGTATTTGGACGGCAGTACCTATCGTACGAGCGAGCACTACCGAGATCTCACGGGTCAGTGCCCTCAGCGGGAGAGGGCCCGTTCAGTCCTCTTTGCGACGACCGCTACGACACAGAACGCGAGACTCGCAGTTTTTGGCAGGGCACCACACCGGATGATGGTAGCTGACCACACACAGGAACACTAAAAACTGAGATCTACACAGACGCACACTAGAAGCAGCACGCGACGCGGTACACACGACCGAACTGACGAGCGCGTGAGAAGGCGCGCGCTAACTAACTGTACTGAGCACGTATTATAGATATAGATAGAATAGATCGGCGTCCAGTGTTTCCACTATCAACAGTGATATTTCCTTAGTTATATTATTGAATTCACGATTAGCCGTCAGAACCTTGTAAAAAAAATTTGTGAGTATCGCTGCAAAATGTTGGTATAATGTATCTAGTTACTAAAAAAAGATACTTAGTACCTAGGTGTTGTAAAATAATCAGAATAAATGTTAATTTTAATAGGTTAGTAACCTGCGTACTAATTAGAGAAGCGGTAATACTGAATCCTAAGTTCGATCCAAGTCTGTGTTAAAGTACAACCGATGGCTATGCTCATGTAGTGTGTTTATCTGGTATTCGACAAGTTGTTTTTCAGATACAATTTTTCTAAAAATGGAAACACTATCGCGTCAGCCGAACGCACGCGCGCAGCAGACAGAGCGGTGCGCGGTGGTGCCGTGGTGCGGGGCAGAACAACCAACTACACACAGCTGTTTGATACTTGGATTGACGCTTGTTTGATACTCGGTGATAATGATATGATACTCATCTGATAGCGTCCACTGTGATATCATAGTATCTATTTAGTACCTAATTAATAGATATTTGCTACGCTCCTTGACCAATGCAAAATTGCAGCAATGGAGTCAATATTATAAAATAAAGCACGAAAATGGGATTCATTTAAAAATAAACTTTCCACCAAAATGAGAAAATATTGAGCCCTGTGAAATGCAGTCTCGTTATCGAACCTAAGTATGGACATGTTAAGTTATCTATGATACCGTTACTGTGGTAGTTATTGAAGGACATTAGCACTCAACAAAATAAATAATTATTAAAATAAATCGCTACTCCGTAAATTCGGTCAGCGCTTACGTAGTGTTTGTTACCTATTTATACCGGTGCCTATAGTTTGTGTCCCACGTTATGACGTTAACTGATTCTCTAATGTGTATTATGATTATTTATATCCACAATGGTATTTTAAAGTACCAACCTAATGCTTGCAGCATACTTCACTCATGAGTATCGGTAGCTTACTAACCCGCGACTTGCAGCTTTTTTACCCATAATGTAAGTACATTTCCAAATTTCACCAAACAGACAGGTGATAATTTAACGACTAAGTTCCGATAAAATTTGAAAAGTTTCAGAGTAACTTGCGTTTAGGAGTGAATGATGTAAACAGATGTAAGCAGCAGTGTTTATTGACTTGACAAAACTTCAACCGGTATATGTATACTTAGAAACGATAAGTAACTAACTAGGTATGAACTATAGCGCGGCGCGATTTGTCTGGGCGACAAGGGTGGGCCAAGCAAGGTGTGTGTACTGTGGACATCTCGCGCCCCGGGTGGATGGCAGGGAGGCGGGTGTCTCCTCAACTTTCGACCACACACAAGAATATTAACTTTTTATAATTCATTAATTTAATAATTTTATGTCTTTGTTACAAACAAATGTGTACTTAAGTATCGTTTGTATTGGCGAATTAATCACAGTTCAATTTACTGGTAAGCTTTCTTCTGTTTGCAGCAAACATCTAAGTAGAAATAAGTATGACTTCATAATCTCTGTATAATCTTTCCGGTGTAGAGCGGAGGTCAAAAGTGCCTAACTGAGACAGATCACATCGACTCCGGCAACGACCGCGGGGGCACGGGAGCGGTCGCACACTGTTGAGGCTCCTGAATTTCAGGTGTTAAACATAGCATACCGATGTAAATTGTAAATACACTCAGAACTATACGCAGTTAATTCGGCGAGTGCGGCGGCGTGTGAGCGTGGCGCGGTAACCAGTGTACCTATAGTATAGCAAGGGATCAGTGATGTAGTGTCGCGAGGTACTCACGGTTCGGAACTTGAAAAACAGCGACATGGCGCGCGGTGGAGCGTCGCGCTGACACTGCCGCGTCTCGCCGCGCCGCCGCCACGCGACGCGCCACGCACGCGCTTGCCCGCGCGTCTCGACCAGCTGTTCGTCAGGAGGCACCGGATAACTCTGAAGCACGTCCCTCAGATACCCATAACCAAACAGGACTTCAGTGATGATGATCAGGTTTGAACTCTTAATTTGAATTCAAATGATAGAGGGGTCGCATTCAATACTTTTTTAGGAGAAAAATTCCTTCTGTCGACATTGATAGCGCGTTTGATAATGTTAATAATAGTTATCTATAATGAAAACACTGTCAACTGGGTAAGTATAAATTAGAACTTAGGATGAATGTTTGTTCCTCTTACATCTATGGCAAAACTGCTAAAAGAATTTTGATGATTATTTCCGGACATAGAAAAGCTTAATGAAGTACTTTTGGAAGCTTGTATAAAGAGGTCAGTCCTGTACCGTAGATACCGATATGAGAAAACCTAGAAATGCCATTTCACCTTAATACCACTCATAGTACTTAGCATGCTAATACCGACCGTATCTACCTACATATCGTCACAGAATAATTAATAGCTATTGTCCGCGCCCTACAATGAAACATTATCTTCCTTCACATCATCATAGTCAATTGTCATGTTCAGTGTTTAGTGTTCGTAGCACAGCGGATATAGGGAAGAAGAGTTCAGACTGTAGTTCGTAGTAGCTACGGCTACGCGACTACGACACGTAGCAATCTGTTTGTAGTAGCTACGGCTACGAGGCTACGACACGTAGCAATCTGTTCGTAGTAGCTACGGCTACGAGACTACGACACGTAGCAATCTGTTCGTAGTAGCTACGGCTACGCGACTACGACACGTAGCAATCTGTTCGTAGTCGCTACGGCTACGCGACTACGACACGTAGCAATCTGTTTGTAGTAGCTACGGCTACGAGGCTACGACACGTAGCAATCTGTTCGTAGTAGCTACGGCTACGAGGCTACGACACGTAGCAATCTGTTCGTAGTAGCTACGGCTACGAGACTATGACACGTAGCAATCTGTTCATAGTAGCTACGGCTACGAGACTACGACACGTAGCAATCTGTTCGTAGTAGCTACGGCTACGCGACTACGACACGTAGCAATCTGTTTGTAGTAGCTACGGCTGCAAGACTACGACGCGTAGAAGTCTGTTTCGTAGCACAGCGGATATAGGGAAGAAGAGTTCAGACTGTAGTTCGTAGTAGCTACGGCTACGCGACTACGACACGTAGCAATCTGTTCGTAGTAGCTACGGCTGCAAGACTACGACGCGTAGAAGTCTGTTTCGTAGCACAGCGGATATAGGGAAGAAGAGTTCAGACTGTAGTTCGTAGTAGCTACGGCTACGCGACTACGACACGTAGCAATCTGTTTGTAGTAGCTACGGCTACGAGACTACGACACGTAGCAATCTGTTCGTAGTAGCTACGGCTACGAGACTACGACATGTAGCAATCTGTTTGTAGTAGCTACGGCTACGAGACTATGACACGTAGCAATCTGTTCGTAGTAGCTACGGCTACGAGACTATGACACGTAGCAATCTGTTCGTAGTTGCTACGGCTACGAGACTACGACACGTAGCAATCTGTTCGTAGTAGCTACGGCTACGCGACTACGACACGTAGCAATCTGTTCGTAGTAGCTACGGCTGCAAGACTACGACGCGTAGAAGTCTGTTTCGTAGCACAGCGGATATAGGGAAGAAGAGTTCAGACTGTAGTTCGTAGTAGCTACGGCTACGCGACTACGACACGTAGCAATCTGTTTGTAGTAGCTACGGCTACGAGACTACGACACGTAGCAATCTGTTCGTAGTAGCTACGGCTACGAGACTACGACATGTAGCAATCTGTTTGTAGTAGCTACGGCTACGAGACTATGACACGTAGCAATCTGTTCGTAGTAGCTACGGCTACGAGACTATGACACGTAGCAATCTGTTCGTAGTTGCTACGGCTACGAGACTACGACACGTAGCAATCTGTTTGTAGTAGCTACGGCTACGAGGCTACGACACGTAGCAATCTGTTCGTAGTAGCTACGGCTACGAGACTATGACACGTAGCAATCTGTTCGTAGTAGCTACGGCTACGAGACTACGACACGTAGCAATATGTTCGTAGTAGCTACGGCTACGAGACTACGACACGTAGCAATCTGTTTGTAGTTGCTACGGCTACGAGACTACGACACGTAGCAATCTGTTCGTAGTAGCTACGGCTACGAGACTACGACACGTAGCAATCTGTTCGTAGTAGCTACGGCTACGAGACTACGACACGTAGCAATCTGTTCGTAGTAGCTACGGCTACGAGACTACGACACGTAGCAATCTGTTCGTAGTAGCTACGGCTACGCGACTACGACACGTAGCAATCTGTTCGTAGTAGCTACGGCTACGAGACTATGACACGTAGCAATCTGTTCGTAGTTGCTACGGCTACGAGACTACGACACGTAGCAATCTGTTCGTAGTAGCTACGGCTGCAAGACTACGACGCGTAGAAGTCTGTTTGTAGTAGCTACGGCTACGAGGCTACGACACGTAGCAATCTGTTTGTAGTAGCTACGGCTACGAGGCTACGACACGTAGCAATCTGTTCGTAGTAGCTACGGCTACGAGACTACGACACGTAGCAATCTATTCGTAGTAGCTACGGCTACGAGACTACGACACGTAGCAATCTGTTCGTAGTAGCTACGGCTACGCGACTACGACACGTAGCAATCTGTTCGTAGTAGCTACGGCTGCAAGACTACGACGCGTAGAAGTCTGTTTGTAGTAGCTACGGCTACGAGGCTACGACACGTAGCAATCTGTTCGTAGTAGCTACGGCTACGAGACTATGACACGTAGCAATCTGTTCGTAGTAGCTACGGCTACGAGACTACGACACGTAGCAATCTGTTCGTAGTAGCTACGGCTACGAGACTACGACACGTAGCAATCTGTTCGTAGTAGCTACGGCTACGAGACTACGACACGTAGCAATCTGTTCGTAGTAGCTACGGCTACGAGACTACGACATGTAGCAATCTGTTTGTAGTAGCTACGGTTACGAGACTACGACACGTAGCAATCTGTTCGTAGTAGCTACGGCTACGAGACTACGACACGTAGCAATCTGTTCGTAGTTGCTACGGCTACGAGACTACGACACGTAGCAATCTGTTCGTAGTAGCTACGGCTACGAGACTACGACACGTAGCAATCTGTTCGTAGTAGCTACGGCTACGAGACTACGACACGTAGCAATCTGTTCGTAGTTGCTACGGCTACGAGACTACGACACGTAGCAATCTGTTCGTAGTAGCTACGGCTACGAGACTACGACACGTAGCAATCTGTTCGTAGTAGCTACGGCTACGAGACTACGACATGTAGCAACGTATAACGTACTCTGTCACGCTTTTACGTTTAAAGCACTAAACCGATTTGGAAGAAAATTTGGTATGGAGTGAGTTTGAGACCGTTTGTGACCGACAATCGGAAATAAGCTGTCTTACGCACTTTCTGACGAAGATAGTTTATATCCGACTGAGCAGAAAGGGGTTAAAAATTTTGTGCGGTAACCGACTTAGGCGCAGGCAGTGCTATGGGCAGAAACCTGATTATCAGTACATTTTTTTTGTGTATGCTTATTCTCGATCAAAGGGTGCCTAGTATTAAAAAAGTTTCAAGTTGTGTATGTATCTACTTAGACAAGTTGAAACATTTTTTTAATTCAATTTGGAACGTTAGATTCTGTTTCTAAGGTAAGACTACGAGTATGAAGACGTGGTGTCGAGTAGCGCATGCGCGGCGGTATCGACCGCGCGCACGGTCGCCCTATAGTCAGCGTTCGGAACCGTACGATAATTATCGTACACATACGATAATTTTGTGCCTACGTACGATGTACGATAGCATATTATTATCGTACGCCGATTGTACGATAATTTCTATCATGATGCAAAATTTGAGAATTTATATTATTTCACTCATGCGCTGATAGTCTAAATCGCAGTAGCATGATTTTATTTTGTCCAATAAAATCTTGGGAAAATACCGGGAAATACAAGTTCTCTATTCCTATTGGTTCTTACGATCCGCTCTGCTAAGTTTCACCACTGCCGATACTGTAAAGTAATTTACTAGAGCAGCAAAATTTTGATTACACACTCGGAGTGATTGTTATCATTGGCAAGTAGGTATATTTATCAAATACATTTTTTCAGTGGCTGTATATTTTCTATAACTTACTAACCTATTAATTATTTTTTATCTGTGCAATGAAGAATGAGTAAGTCCTATATGCAAAGTAGATAGTACGAGCAGTCAACTCTGTGCCACGTGTAAAACATTTGGGTTTCAGTGTTCTGTTGATTTGACAGCGGTGGTTTAAAAAAGATAAAAAATAAAGTACTTGCATGCATATCAATATTACAATTTATATGATTTATTTATCTATAATAGACATTATCCTAAAAAATACGATAATTTCGATTATTTTCGATCCATGTACGATAATTTTACGCCCCTGGTACGATAGTCAGTCCACTTCAAGTTGCTAACGCTGCCTATAGTCCTCAGTCGTTCCGCGACACGGCGCAGCGCTCGGTGAGTCCCTACCTCGGGGAGCCCAGAGCGCGATGCGTGCAGCGGCCGCCTGGTGGGCGGCGCTCGTCTGCGGCGTGGCGTGCGCGCGCGAGCTGGACCCGGCCGCGTGCGCGCCGCGCTTCGACGTCCAGCGCGACAAGATCATCCGCACCGAGGAGTCGCGCGACATGGGCGCGCGCTACCTCTCCGAGCTGGACGTGGGCGCGCGCGCCGAGTGCTTGCGCCTTTGCTGCGAGACAGATTCGTGCGACGTATTCGTGTTCGAGGAGAAGGTACGTCTAGTCCGATACTCGCCTCCAGTAGCGAGAGCGGCTGACCCTCTGACGAGTCCGTCTATAACGTTCGGCAGGGGCCCGGTAGCTGCTACCTGTTCAACTGCGGCCCACCGGAGGATTTCCGGTGCAAGTTCACGGCGCACGGCAACTTCAGTAGCGGCGTGCTAGCGCTGAGCCGCCGCCTGGCTGAGCTGCAGGACCAGGAGCGCCTGGCGCACCACGAACAGGAGCTTGTTAATTTGCGGTCAGTGTAGCAGGGACTTACGTAGCTTTACCATTCGACATCGCGTACACATTTCAATTGCAACCCTCTCGGCAGGACCCGAACATTCGTTAGTTATGGAAAGTCGGTCTTTAAATAATTTTAAGCACTTTGTAAACTAGCTTTCCGACCGCTGTGCTGCTCCGCCCGCGCGTATATCGGTTATCTATCACGCTAAAGCATTAACCTATTTTTTCGCAGTCGGATAAAATCTAAATATACTATGTCCTTTCCCGTTTCTCAAATTATCTCCATACAAACTTTTATCTAAATCAGTTCAGTAGTTTTGGCGTGATAGCGAGACAAACAGAGAAACAGACAGAGTTAGAGTAGAGTTTGCTTTGTACAGCATGCATAAAGTACTTTATGCATGCTGTGTTCTCCTATAATTGAGGGAGCACAAGATCTCGATTCCTATATTTCTTTTAATGTAATGCAATGTGTATTCCTTGTTGGAGAATCAAAATAAATAAATAAATTTCCTTTCATAATATTAAAAAGGATTAATAAAAAAATAATAACTATAAGTAAATAAAGAAGTAAGGATCTACGGTAAATAAAATACTGAGTAGTAGAATAATAACCAACAAATTAATTGTTAAGTCCCTTAATTTGACTTGGTGGTGTGTGTGTGTGTGTTCCCAGGAGTGCAACGAGCAGCACGACTAGCACGCGTGTGCCCACGGCGCCGCCGCGCACCGCTGCTCCACCGCCACCGCCGCCACCAGAGACTACACGGCCGCCACCGCCGCCGCCGCCGCCCAGTGAGTCACCGCTTTCACTGGCTTGCCACCTTGCTTCCTATCATTTTAGGTTCACTTATACTTAATGAATTCTAAAAGAAAACTTCAATGGGTACGTAAAGGTACGTTAAGTAGGTACGTAAGTACCTAGGTATGTACGTGCGTCGTGCAGTACCTATCTGCTAAAATATTGGTGGGTATATGTATTGATTTAGTTTATCATCAATATCAGCAGTTATCGATTGGTGCACACGCGACGGTGACCACTGCGATATGATAATGAATGACAAGCCGCGCGCCGTCAGGCGACCTCGTGCTTCACTTTCCATTTCCATAGCCCCAGCTATTGTGGAGTACATAGGTAGTGACTAACTATAATAACTACATAACTATAACATTACATGTTATTATTCTAGTTAGTTTACTAATCGCGCATTTGTAAACAGTTCGTCCGTCCGTCAATCGATATCGAGTGAAGGTATTAGAGGAGTGGAATTTGCTGTCAGTCTCACAATATATAGTTCATTGGTATGAAGTTCTTAATTAGCTAACTTTAAGTTCTTACCTAACTGCTGTGCCTACTTTATCCTTTATAAAAGTGTTGTCTTAGAGCTTTGTGTTGTAGGTACCTACACACACATATCCAACCAACCAACAGAATAGAGTTAATTGATATGAGTACCTAGTATGTAGGAAGGAACGTAACTTCGTACACAAAATGTAGGAGCAGGGCGGCAGGGCAGCGCTAATGAGCCAGCTAAACGGAGTGCGCGGGGTCATCGCTCCGCCGCCGCCGTTGCTCAAGTCGCGCTCGCGCTCCGTGTCCTCTATACTTGTGTAATACATTTTGTGAGAAGAGAAGAACACTCGCCGTTGTTCTGTGGCAGTTGGGCCCTACTCCTCGATGATAAACTTAATGTAAACAGAACAGTTCGCTACTCAATGGTGTTTTTGGTAGGTATACATAGCTTACATCATTTGGAATTAAGTTACAATGCTTACAAAGTTAAGCACAGATAAAAAATTAAATAAATAAATCTTTATTTATTAAAAAGACAGATTTTAGTACTAGTAACACTCTGAACTCGGCGGGTGAGATACTGTCTCCTAGCTAGGCTTACAAGATAGCATATCATAAGGAGTAACAATGCCGAACATTTCTGGGTTACATTTAAACCACTCTTGGTTTGGGTGCTTAGTATTCCCTAATTATACGAGTTACGTACGAGTGCTACATTTTTTAGCACTTATTACTAAAGGTGAGAATTGGGAGAGCGAAATTAGCTGGTAAAATGTTAAGTTGTCCGTATAGGTCCACTCCTTATTTTAGATACAAAACGTATTTTTCCTTTGCTGTGTAGTAATGAAGTCGGATAAAAAGGCTGATTGTTAGCTGACGCCAATCTCTCGCGGTCCGCGCCGTTTGGCCTCTTGTCGATGTTGTGTTGTGTGTGGGAAGCAACTTGAACAAACATACAGTGACCCTCTTAACGACCTCGCGCGTCATCATTACAGTTATACGAAAGGAGGACTTGGTTTATATTATCATATCAATGCCGTTATTGGATATAGCTAACTACAAAGGTCACAGCTACAAAAAAGACATACCTACTTACGTGGAAATATTTCTCAAGCTCACTGCAATAAGATACTTAGGGTTTTCGCGAAAAACAGAATTGCTCTAGTTATAATAAAACGAAAGACGTTATTGTCAATTAATATGAACGCCGATTAACGGATGGGAGTGCTCAAAATGAGACCTCTGTTTGATTGAAATTCTAAATGTCTGTCGTTCACGTACTGTGATTTGTTTTGTTTGTGTGTAACACAAACAACACAAGTGCTAAACTAAGTGCGTGAGAATAAGTTAACTGGTGACAACGTGACGTCCACCCGTCAACGAATCACCGACAACGAGTGGCTGCCAAGTGAAACGAGGTGTTGCGGGTCGGGCTCTGGGTGACTCTAATAGACTGGGACCTTAAAAGCCAAAATACATAAACGCCACGCGCCGCAACGGGACTGAGAACATATTTTGTGTGCAATGCAGCAGCAGCGGCGGCGGCGGCGTCTGGTAGTGCGTGCAGCCGGTACCAGTTCGCGTGCCGACACGGCGGCGAGTGCATAGCGGTGTACAACGCGTGCGACGGTGTGCCGCAGTGCGCCGACGGCAGCGACGAGGCGCCCGAGCTGGGCTGTCCCCCCGCACCGCGCGCCCCCGCCGCGCCCGACCGTGCGCCTTACAAACCTCTGCAGGTAGCGTTACTACCACCTCTAGATCATACCTTCGCGAGCGGTGGACGGCTCCTAACCGGTTCGTAACGTTTGTGTGCAGGAGAGCGTGGAAGGCGGCGAGGGCGCGGACCGGTGGCCGCACCGGCTGGCACAGGCGCAGCCGCGAAGGTACCCAGGTAGGCACGGTCTCGTTATGTTACGGCCTGTACACGTGCACCTCACCGACTGACGCAGACACGTTTACATTCGGCAGGTGGCGAGAGTACCGGCCCACACATCTTCAGTCACAAGGGCGGGCTGTTGACGGAGCCCGACGCGCCACAATTTGCTCCCTTCGAGCCGTGGCCTCGTCGACCCTGGCCGCAGTCGCCGCCCGACGGTGAGCGACTTCTTTTTGTCTGTAGATTCTACCTAGGTTCCGAAGCTCATTTATTTCGGTTTTAGCTCAATTCTAAACGGTGTCTTATCGCACAGGCGCGGAGAGTGTCGCGCGCTGGGAGTGGGGCGAGGCCGATCCGCGACGTGCATGGCCCGTGCCGCCACAGCCACCGCAGGTACGTGCGCCGGACTTTCAGGGGGCTCTATCGATCGATCCTCCCTCCAGAGATCGATCTTTACAATAGCTAAGGCTCGGTCTCCAAACGACAGGCGTCTACTGGTACTTCAGACTTTAAACAAATTCAACATGATCATAAACTTGTGTCTGTGGGCAGGAGGCGGGCGCGTACCTGCCCGCGGCTCGCACGATGCCCGAGGTGCCGGTGCAGTACTCCAGCCGACAGCAGACCCTGCGCGACGCGCCCAAGAAAGGCTTCGAGCTGCGCGCTGACGTCACGCCGGCGCCGCGCCCCCCGCCCGCGCCCGCCCCCTCCCCCGCGCCCGCGCAGCCACACAACACGCGTCAGGACAAACCGGTGAGCGCCGACATCATCTCATCCAGCTCTCGCTCTAACCACCTCGTTAAGGCTCCAAGCAAGAGCTCCTTCGTTAGTTTGCCAATACCTAGTTTTAACTATTGTTTCAACAATGTTTACACGAAGCCCGAAGCACCGTGAATATCTTGACTGGAATACTTATACTGTATACGTTCAGTATATGCTGTAGATTTAATCCTAGGGTTTTGGTCTACGATGACGATGCAATGTGACTTATGTGACTCACGTTGCTACCTCGTCCTTTCCACACTAGTGTCTCGAACATCGGCTTATCCTCTAGGTAGATGTACTCATTTCGGGATCAGGGATGATTTATGTGACACACGCGTATAGCTTAAAAATATGAAAATAAAAGGAAGTCAGTTTGTCGACCGTGTCCCTCCCTGGCAGCAGGTCCCGGGCGGCAAGGCCGCGCAGAGCGAGGCGAGGAGCGAGACGCACGCGCACTTCGCGTCCGACGAGCGAGACGAGCACGAGGGACTGAGCGAGCGCCCGCCCGCCGCCTTGATGCTGCTGCTCATCGGTACGTACCACGCATGTGGGCACTACGACTCGTGCCAAGCAAACGGTCGCACGAACGTACTGAGGAATTGAATGTTGTATCAGGGCTGGCGCTGACGGCGGCGATGGGCGCGCTGCTGGGGTGCCGCGCGCGCGCCGCACGGCGCCGCCTGCGGCGGGGGAAGTCCCCCTTCGCGCACGACGCGGACTACCTCGTCAACGGCATGTACCTGTAGCCGCACAGACCACATGCGTCACACACGTTGCGATGTCTAACTTCAAAGGACATCGATATGAACGACGCGAGGATGTCGCTACGCCACTCGTGACGGTCGGACTGGTGGTACGGTGCGCTCGCCCGATCCGATAGCTGACAAGGAAAATAACTTTTTTTTAAAAACTGACAGGTGCTAGGTAATTGAAGTACCTATTCTTAACTATTTTAAGCTGTTTCCTAAACATTTCTGACTTGATTGTTTGATTTTCTTTTGTATCATGGATCATATCCATACCAATATCACGTTGGATCACTTCCTGCCTACAGTCTCAAGGTCCGAGAGTACTAGTTGAACCCTTTTCTAACGTACCTATAGTAGGTACCTACCTACATCTTTCTTTAGTCTGTAAGTATATATTTCAATAAAGATTACCTACACTGTTATTAGTAGTTTTTTTTTCAACTTAGTCCTTTACCGTCTTTTGTCCGAAATCTTCATTAGAAGGCTCCTGAAACTATAATTTGTCATTTTCGAATACACTAAATAGAATACTAGGATTACTTCTACCCTAGTGTTACATACTAGATGGTGGTAAGTACCTAACCAAGACTTCATAGGTAGAGTGAGCATGTCAAATGAAAAACAACTTAATTAACACTCATATAATCACAGAGGATAATATTATGATATGATAGGAGCTATTCCACACTGAGGAAATATGGCATATTACCTTACCTACCATCTCAAAATCGTCATATTATATAATGGTGTCTCTGCTAAGATTCCGATTGGATAAAATATGTTGCAATACAAAAAATACAAATACATATGATGCTAGTCAGAGACATAGGTATATAACATAGTACAACATGCAGACATTGCCTCAGTGTAAGCGTACCTGTACGGCTCCCGCAAACAAATCACCGTAGAACAGTGTTTTACAGATCTGCCGACCCACGTGTGTCGTGTTGTGTAGTGGCTTACCAATGTTACAGAATAATGAATCAGTGCCCTTATTAGGAGTTTACTATGCGTGCAGTAGTAACTTTTATAGTTTACTAGTATCTATGGTACTACAACAGTTTATAGTTCTATTCTTTTTAACTATGCTATCAAGTATACCGCCTATAGCAGCAACTAAAATAGTTCATACAAAAAGCATAGGTAGCACAAATCTCATAATACGGACACAGAGTTCACGATATAGAACTTGTAAGTACAAACGAGACACGTGTCGAGTGACTGCTGGCGACTCCCTCCTGCAGAGGGGGTTCTTAGGTACCTATGTATAAAACTATATCGGCCAGGCCGAGTTACCTTTACTTGATTGCAGCTAGTACAGAACAGTGCGCGCGTACAGCGCCGCACCTTATATATTACAAAGGTCTTTACACACCAAACCCCGCCCAGCCGTCTCAGTGCACATTGCCAAAGCCTCTTTGTCAAACTAACCTACCAGCTTACTATCCCGGCGGGTTTGGTGTGCAGAGGCCTTTGCTATCAACTCATTCTTAGTTATTACTACTCCTTAATAATCATTCATCACATTCGTTGTCAATTAGGCACTGTTAACAGTAATCAGTAAACATTAGGATCAAAAACAAGGAATATACTTTATGGAATGGGTCCAAAACACAACCTGATTAACAAGGAAACATCTGACAATAACGATTTGCTAAACAAACTAGAGTATGTGACACGTAGGCCGAGGCTACAATTATCAGCGATTTGCAATGCGACTAGAACAGTAACTGCGAATCATTTAACACTAGTTATATTCGTCCTACAGTGTCGCCATAAACGTAAATTTCATTTTCTTTATTACTCATGCATGTATCACACACAGGTCTAACGTAGCCGCAGCCTAACTATGTGCTCTGATATACAATCATAATTAGATTATTTTTTTAAATTACGTGAAAATAAATCAATTCCAAATTAGTACCTACCTATCTAAACTTTAATATTATACATACTATTCATTTAATCATTAAAATGTATTTCAGATTTTAACAGATTGTAGGTAACCTACTTACAGGGTGAAAAAAAATAAATGGGTCCTAGGTGGAGGTTAACCATTCTCTTCAGGGCCCACATTTTTTTGCCCTGTATATTCAAGAAGGCTTATATAGTAGATAATTAGTAAGTTATCAATGGAATTGTCTGTGTGTACTTACTTTTAATAAAATAAATACCTATTAAAATGGGACACTATGGGGTTGTTACATACATAAATACAATCACGACTCTACCCATGACCTGTTATCTAAGCGTATTTAATATATTGTAGAAAGAAGGTATATTCTTCCTATAGTAAAATACGATGCACACCGCCCATGGCGCTGGTGCCTCCATCCCGTGATTCTGTCAGAAGTTCATTTAATGCACATTATAAACAAAACAATTGATCGGTAGGTATTTTTAGTTACTTACATTAAGCACTCTGTTACTTTTCTTTGTACTAAAAAGAAAAGGTGTACTTTATTTACAACCGTTGCCGGTCACGTGATCAATTCGGCAACATGTAATATTCAGGGACTACTCACGTCGTTGAGGTTAAAAAATATACGGCGGTATTTTATTTCGCGTTTTAAGTTTTACATTATTCTGTGGGTTTACTGTCATTGCACAGCGTTCATCGTCCCTTAGGATTAGGGCTACCGTTCACGTAAACAGCACGTCGTAGTGCGGATACCGTCAGTTGACTATATTGTGCACACGACGTGCGGCCTATGTGGACCGATCGAGGTCTGCCTCAGTCTAAAATATACATTACCTAATTAATTACTACTTTTTCTAATAGCTACATACGACACGTAGCTACTAGAAAAGCATTCTTATAAACCAATCGCAACGTCATCGTCTACGATCGGGAACGTGCTCGTCGCTACACTGAAGGAACGGAGAGAAAGGTGAGGAATCGTGAATACAACTAAAGCGGGGTCACTTCCCTCTCGAGGTACGGTCACGCGGGCGGAGGCGTGCGGGTCAGAGCGGCGGGCGGCACGCGCGCTGACAGTTCTCCACGAACAGCTCCTTGACGAGCAGGTCCGCGGCCGCGAGCCGCGCCAGCAGCCGGCGAGCCGCCGCCTCCGCGCGAGCCGTGCGCGCGCGCAGCTCCCGCGCCGGCGCGCGCTCGGCGGCCAGGCGCCGCTCGGCCTCGCGGCGCGCGGCCGCCTCGCGCGCCAGCGCCGCCTCGAGGCGCCGCGCCGCCGCCTGCGCCTCGTCGCGCGCGCGGCGCGAGGCGGCGGCGGCGGCGGCGTGGCGCGCGGTCTCGTCCTGCAGGTCCGTGACCTGCGCCTCGAGCTGCGCGCGCTCGTCGATGGGCGGCAGCGCGGCGCCGCCGAACTGCCGCTCGTACTCCGCGACCCGCGCCACGAGGTCGGCGAGCCGCTCGTCGCTCTGCCGCTGCTCGTCGGCGAGCAGCGCGCGCTCGTCGCTCAGCTTGCCGCTCCAGTACTCCTCGCAGCGCTCGTACTCCTCGCGCATCGCCTCCAGGCTCGCCTCCAGCTCGCTGCGACACACGCGCTCGCTCTACACCTCGCCGTGCGCCACCGACGCGTATGTAACACGATAGGTAGCGAGCCGAGATGTCGACTCGAGTATAACTCGTCTACGATAATCTGTTACTGAGCGAAGGTGAAGTCACCGATGGAGGGGATTTTGGCGCTCCGACTAGATGCCTCATAGACGCCACTTTCTTCAAATATTGTGTATGAAATTATGATTGTAAAAAATTGCTAATTTTGACTATTTTGTTCGAATTCTTCTACTTGAATTAACCGATCTGTAGGACACGTCAGATAGACGCGGCGTCTACGTGTATCTGTCAGCGAGTGAGATAAAGACAAAATGAAATAAAAAAAAAATATTATAGTCACCTGACGAGAGTCGCCAGTCTATCCCTCTCTTCGTCGGCGACGTCCTCGAGCGAGTCCGTCTGCGCCGCCGCCTCCACCGAGTGAGTCGCCGTGACGCCGTCGAGGCTCGCGGGAGACGACGCGCCTTCCTGCCGACAGGACACACGTGTCAACGTGAGCGCCGCGGGTGGCGGGTGGCGCCGGGCGGGTGGAGGGTGGCGCACCTGGTGCAGCTCGGCGCGCAGCGGCGCGGCGCGGGCCGGCGAGGCGGGCGGGGGCGCGGGCGGCGCGGCGCGGGCCTCCAGCGCGGCGCACAGCTCGTCGCAGCGGTCCCGCAGCGCCGCGCCCTCGCGCCGCGCCTCCCGCAGCGCCGCCTCCAGCGCGCCCGCGTCCCCCGCCCGCGCCCCGCCCGCGGCCCGCGCCCGCTCCGCCTGCAGCTCGCCCGCCACCCGCTCCCGCTCCCGCTCCGCGTCGGTGGCGCGCGCTTCCGCCTCGGCCGCTCGCGCCTCCAGCTCGGCGCACCGCTCGCGCGCCTCTTCGGCGGCGGCTCGCGCCCGCGCCTCGGCCTCGGCCCGGCGCGCCTGCTCGGCCTCGAGGCGGGCGAGGGCGGCGGCGGCGCGCTCCCGCTCGGCCGCCAAGTCGTCGGCGGCGCGGCGGCTCGCGTCGCTGTGCCGCGCCTCGGCCCGGCGCAGCGTCGCCTGCAGCTCGGCCTCCAGGCGCGCGTGACTCTCGTCCACCTCCTGCGCTAGCAGGGCGGCGCGGCGGTTCGTGTCGGCGACGTCGGCGCGCAGTTTGTCGCGCTCGGCGACTGCGGCCGCGGCGCGGCGCCGCGTGGCCTCCAGGCGCAGCCGCGCGAGGGCGAGCGCGGCGGCGAGCACGGCGACACGTTCGGGCGCGCCGTGCTCGTCGTGCGCAAGTAGCTCCTCGTCGAGCGCTCGCTCGAGGTCGGCGAGGCGCAGGGAGTGCGCGCGGAACCCGAGCCGGGCGAGCAGCAGGTGCGCGCGAGGCACGCGCCCGCGGCGCCAAGCCTCGAGCACGACGTCGGTGGCCGTGGTCTCGTCGTCGCTCGCGTCGGGGGCGAGCCCGGCCGTCCCTCTGGTGGCTTCTTCGATCGAAGACGTAAGGGACGCGTTGAGTCGGTCGAAGAACTCGCCGACGGTGGTGTCGTCGGCGCCGGAGTCGTCGAAGATGCGGTCGACGAGGTGCCGGTCGATGCCGTCCATGTTGAGGCCGCGGCACAGGGCGAGCGCCTCGACGCGGTCGATGCGACGGTCGTGCTCGAAGGCGTCGGCGACGGGCTCGTCGGTGTCGTCGCGGCTCTCCATGGCGGACGCGCTGCGCCTGCACCGCGCGCGACGCTCTGCGCGCTCCTCGTCGACGTCGAGGCGTGAGGCGGACGAGGAGCGTGGCGCGCCCGAGTCTGGCTCGGCTGAACGGGACGGGCGCGAGCGCCGCCCGTATTTCTTGGATCCGAACACGAACTTGGGCGCTACCTCGCGACCGGAGGAGTCGTCGTCGCTGAGAAGCGCATCCGCGGGAGCGTCAGACGGCGCGGTGGATGGGACGGGCGACACGGGCGCGACGGGCGGCTCGGGCGCGGCGGCAGGCGGCGCGGCGGGCGGCGCGCCCAGCACCTCGAGCAGCCCGTTGCGGAACTGCGTGAAGGTGACTCGGTCGTCGCGGCACTCGAACAGCGTATCGGCGAGCGCGGCGCCGCGATGTTCCAGCTGCAACGCGTCGCACAGTGCCAGTACAGACGATCTATCTAAGGCTTCCTCGTTGTTCACATCGAACGTTTTAAACACTGCGTACAGTTGTTTCTCATAGCGATTCATGGATATGTGATCCATTAGCTTACCGCTTCGTCGCTAAATGAGAATCTTATCGATTTGGTGATGTAAACTTTGCATTGGTATTGACTAATCCTTCTTTACCTACTTTGCTACGAAAACAAACTAATTAAATTATAAGAAAAAATAATAATAGTAACCTAACTAGTGTCTAACTGACGCATGTCACGCATTACATGACATGAGTGACGTGAGAACTAGTGGTCCATATCAAAAAGCATAGGTATAAATGTTTATGGTCCATATTTTACTACTAGTCAATTTTGGGCGTATAATAATAACAACTCATAATGTTATTTTATGGTTAATATGATGTATGACAATGCTCAAAAATCCAATTTTTATTTAGTCTATAGAATAATTAGCTGAGTACTTAATAATATTTTATAACTCGTATCGTCCATGATGCATTGTTTTTGTTATTCGTATGCATCATCCGCCTATCTAAAAAGTAAAAAAGCATCTATGTAACAAACGTAGGTTAAACAAACAAAAACATCATGGCCGCCATGGCCATCATGACATGCATGCATGACGCGTTCTTCTCCTATAGAGCGAAAACCATGTTGCCCATGTTGGTCATGAAAACATCTCGAGGTAGTTGGCACTGTTGCAAATCATTCAATATCATAAAAATAAGTATGTCATAATTGTCATTGTCACAGTCATCTACGAATTGTCAAAATTATCATTGTTTGTTTACAATTCTCTTTGTTTTCTCTTGTTTTAATCAAGAGCATTTTGATTTCTTCCATTAATCCTTGGACCAAAATAACTTAAATAATGACCGGGAGAGACAAGAGGTACACACAATTAGTAAACGATCGGATTGCTTTCAAAAAAGAGATCCAAAGTAGTAAATACACTGTAACAAATGTGTGCTGTACAGTGTTGCTCGTGGTGGTGACGGTCGCAGGAGTATGCCAGTTGCTGACAGCCTCCGTTCTCTATCAGCGGGTAATATACTCGTATGCACAGCGAGCTAAGGCTATCCTGCCTCTATATATTTCTGGAGAAGTTCAGGAGAGAGTGATATCATGCTATTATAACTTTCCCAGTAAAAGTTATAATAAATCAAAGGAGTTAGATCCGTCCGCCATACACGCAAATCTTTGCACTCACATTAATGTGGCATTCGCTCGTATTGTCAATAAAGAGATTCATTTAGAAGATCACGAGTTAGAAAGTTTACATGACATTGTTAAATTAAAACATACCAACTTAAACCTCAAAATTCTACTATCAGTAGGTGGAGCAGCGACAGATAGTGGCTTTTCTGACATGGTGGTCAACCACACTTCTAGGAAAATGTTTATAAGATCAATCAAGAGTGTGTTGAGGAATTATAACTTGGATGGAGTGGATCTGGACTGGGAATTTCCTGGTGTGCACTCTTCATATGCAGGTGCTAGAGAAAGACAACACTTTTCACAGTTGATACGTGAAATTAGAATGGAATATATCAGAGAAAAGAGAGACTACTTGTTGACCATAGCCGCAGCTGCACCCGAGACTATTGTGAATGTAGCATATGATGTAGATCAGTTGAATGAGTACTTGGACTATGTTAAGATGACATATGATTATCATTTCTACAACAAGTACACACCTTTTACAGGTTTCAACTCTCCCCTGTATGCTACAAGTTCTGAACACTTATATATGGCCACATTAAATATTAACTACACTATCCAAATGTACATAAATAAAGGACTTGATCCAAGTAAAATCGTTGTGGGGATACCAACTTATGGTCACACTTTTACTTTAGTTAATGCCAACAACCATCAGGTGAATAGTCCTGCTTCTGGGTTTGGCTCAATTGGTGATGCTGGTTTTATTAATTACCCAGACGTGTGCAAGTTTTCAAACACACATAAGAAAAATGTTACTATTGAACAAGATGATGAGGCGAAAGTGCCTTATCTTTATATGAATAAAGACTGGATCTCTTATGATGATCCTCACAGTGTTACAGAGAAAGCCAAATATATTAAAGAGTATAAACTCCGAGGTGCCATGATATACTCACTGAACGCCGACGACTTCCTTGGTGTCTGCGTCGAGGGCGGCGGTCAAGAAACAAAGTTCCCACTCTCTCAATCCGTTAAGAACGCACTGGGAGCCGCGCACCAGCGGCTGTGACGTCGATACTTCGGTAACGAATGTCGTCACTACTGGTATAATAACATTCCTCTAATATCACTTAATAGAAAGTTACCCACCTGTTTCTTTCGTGTTACATAAGTTATTTTGTACATGGTGCAGGTTTTCATAATTCGCGTGGAACAGACTCAAAGACACGGCCGCGACTCGCTCGCTCAGCGCAGCGCCGCCCACGCCACGCTATGCGCCAGCCCGCGCGGCGAGACACTGCGTGCGCTCGACCACTCGAACCGCGCATACATTACTCTGTTAATTAACTTTTACAGTTGGAAAAAAAGTAAAAATGCCGCTTTGCTATCTGATTTACAGCAAGCGTTTCCACTTCACAGACTACGGCCAACACTTATCTTTGATCGTATGGATTATGTTGTCGGTGGATTGCTCAGCGGGGCTCACGTCAGTCGTCGTGTGATTGTGCCACCCCAAACTCCGCGACCGACCGGCCCGCGGCTCTAGGGCGACCTTTACATACTAGGGAATTGTTAAAGGAATACCTACTTATTGTAAGTAGGTTTAATACCTACATTTTTATTTTAGGTGTAATTCTTGATTCATAAAGTATTAGTGCTGCAAAGAAATATATAGAAGTACCTATGGTCCGTAACTCCCAGATATTTATTTCATTTCATCATGCATAGATAGAGATATAGATAGGCTGAGAACCTGTAAGTTATTAATGTGTTTTGTATAATAAGAGGTATTAAGTAATGTGTTAAGTTTGATTATGATAATTATAGTAGGCGCCTACTTTAATTATCTTATATACCAAGTATGCAATTTAATCTGTGAATAAAATGGGCTGTGTAAAGTTTGACATTATTTAATTTCCTAGACAAGACCTTCGTCCGTGGGAGAGTACCTTTGATCTGAATCCCTACACGTAGTTCGCGGGTGGTGCAAATCAGGTGACAATAAGCTGGTGGTAGGCTTCAATCGTAGTTAGTGATGATGACCACCCACCCACCAGACTAAGCCGCAGTGGCAAGCGGCCTTACTGTGTTCCAGTGCGATGTCTGGTGACACCATTAAGAGAGTGGGTCAGAATTGTTGCACCTTTAAACAGCTAGCTAGATGATATAAATTTGACATGACACGTGCATGTTGCACCAAATAAAGAAAATATACATTTGTATTTTAAATAGATGGTTACATATTCGGCGTCGAGCTGACATTGAACACCTACTTATGTACCTAGTTAGGTGCTTACATTAGTAACGTATATGTGTAGGTAAGAGTGGGCAGTATATCCGGCCGAGGTTGTTTCGGAGTGAAGTCACCCTTGTCAAGGTCCGACTTGACCACAACACTTAGGTAAGAATAGTAGGAGTCAGTCGACATTGAATGTTAGTTCTCAATGAAAGATTAATTAAAAATAGACAGGAAGCTCTTTAATATGGCACTATTTTACAGTACCTACCTACGCATTAGATATATATAATAACAATGTACGATTGAAGCAAGACAACGTGTGTCGTCAGTCACCATCCGAGGACACAGACTAGTACTGCATACACTGTCCTTGGGCACTTACGGTAGGCGTTGCTTTTGTAATCCTAAACAATACAGCGTCGGTCTAATTATTGGTTTTTCGAAATTAGAATATAGACAAAAACAACTGTTGTCGACTGGCAAACACTTAAGTACTCAATATCTAGTAGAAAAATATAAAGCGTCAGCGTTTAAGATCTAATCGGGTGCCCGGTATTGACCCAATCCTTGAAACTGCGTAAACCTACAGTTTATCTGCATACTTCGTCCCACAACTGCTGAAAATAGGCTGTAAGTACTTTAAATCCTACGCAAGGAATGTATCGTTTTCTTTTTCTAGAGCATCATGTCGTTAAAGTTCCACACGTTAGGGCCCAACGTATGAATAATATAATCAGACTGGTGACTGCAGTACAAAAAAGTTCTTAAAACTAAAAGCACCTACCTACTGTTCAACACCAAACGATTTGCTTTACAGAATTCAAGGAGGTACAAGACAATATAGCAAGCAAGGCTACCTATTGTTAATAATTATTTATTAAGGCTTCAATACAAGATTGGCCCAATACAGTAAATAGGTTCTAGTTCTAACTAACTACCTACTTTCTGTAACCACGGATAAGATTAATGTCCAATTTTTAATGATAGATCTTATTTATTAATGCGAACATTTGTGAGGATGATTATGGAGATGGAGGACGGAGATTTGAAGAAGGAAGAACCCGACAAAACGGCTGAACAGATGCGGATAAAATTTTGCACACATTAACTTAGTTAATTTTCCGGATCAATATATCATTAAATACAGCCCTGTATTATGTAAATCTAGGTGTAAAAAATAACTTTGTAATGACTTAGGATACGGTACCTAATGCACGAAGGCTGCCTAGAAAACGGGACCCTTCGAGATCTAAGCCACCGCTACCCCTACGTCTAGTCTGTCTGTTAGTAAGCAGGTTATATTTCATGATGACAGTAATAAATGGAGTTGATAATATAGAATACATTCTGTATCGCAGTTACAGATATAAATAATAGCAAATCTATTCTTGTGAGATTTGCATTTCATCAGTTTTAAAACCACTAATATTACCTCGACTCTCGAGATGATATTGCGTTAATATCACGGGCAACATCTAGTAGGAACCTATTTCATTCTCCAAATTATATGTACTTATCTTATTGCCAATACTTACTAGATCTAATTTTATTTACAAATGAAAATTTGTAACAAGTATTGGCAATAATATTTATCAATAAAATAACTACTTATAGAATTTATCTCTGAACAATCTTAAATCTGGGCCAATTTTGTATTATCCTTTATAAATATTAACATAAATGTAATCGAAACAAACTAACACGACTAACTAAACGTAATGCTAAGTAAAGGACTATAGGCACTCGCATTATATTTGTTTTTGACTAAAAAATAATATAGCTTATGGCCAATTTTAAACAGGCCGGGTTACGAATCCTGGAATGACTAACCAGTACCAGTACCAATACGAAGCAATGAAAAGTAATAGATAATGGCCTGTTACAGCATTAGGCTAAAGTAACTGAAAATAATTTCAGAAGCTATCATAAAAAAATACTTGTCGCGAGTTACAAGCAACCAAGTAAATTAACTTATGCTTTAAAACAACATGAAGAGTGTACCTAAATACAATGATTTGTTTGATCAATCTTACAAAATTAAAAAAATTAATAAATATTTCACCAACCTCGAAGAACTATTAAACATCCAAATAATTTAAAGTCAATGTCAAGTTATGTGTAGGTACACAGTTATGCAATGCCTACGTTAAAATGTGCTCCTTTGAAAACAAACTTGGTCCTATCATGGCAAAAAACAATTTTCTAAATGTGTAATGAACATTGAGAAAGTTAAGTAAGTAGGGTAGTTGTAATGTGGTAACTTTTTGATTCTCGAAGTTGGTTTATAAGAGAGCAGTACAGTCATTTTTCATAAATGCATAAAATATGTAATTTAACAGTCTCATTAATCAGCCAAAGAAAAAAAACAGTAGCAAAATATAACTAATGTGAAACAGATAAAATTTGTTTTGTTGTTGGAATGTAGAACTCTGCAATAATATGAGAGCAATGTTGTATAGTGCACATTGTGTGCTCACCTCAGTCTTACACTAACATAGTGTATGTCTGTTCTGGCAGACATTACACCAAATGTAAATTCATCAATATCACAAACTATAGGTACCTATATAGCCTATAACTTTTCTATGCATATAATTTTATGTATAATTGTTGAGTATCTAAATATTAGGATATGGCAACTTAACAACTTATTGTCTATTGTAATACCCTATTCTAATAACTATGAGTGTTGATGTTGGAGTCACAGTCTTGGTGACAAGATGTTTTGTGTACAATGCATGGTGCATTGTACACTGCACAGCTTGTCACTGGCTCACAGACTGGTGGGTTCATGATATGTTTCTACCCCCCTGAAACCTCAATAAGTAAAAATCTAATTGTACTTGGGTTAAAATGCTCAATGCTCCATGATCAAAATATTAAATAAAAGTTCAGTAATTACAGTTGTTGTAATTATTATAAAGAACAAATGACCAATATCAAACATGTCAAAATCTGCAAAGTTTGTAATATTTCTGTGATGATAATGTACCTGTGCAAAATGTACTAAAGGCAAGATGATATCCCTTTGTTTCATCTAACTTAATGATAGCAAGGTGCTGAGAGCTGAGCATCTGTAAGCAACAAACATGGATATTGTGTACATTGTGTTCTGCCAAAGGATTGTGACAACTTGACCAATAGATTTCTACTTATTGTAGTTTAGACACCTGTTCCTTTATTGTTAGCAGTAGTTTTTAATATGGAACTATTTCTCAGAATCATAAGAGTACTACTACAATATCTAAAAAACTTTCGTTAATATCTATTAGTAATTGTAACATAATTATTGTTTCACTATTTTAAACAAAAGAATCATACTTTGCTATTGTGCCTTTATAAAAAACCATTTACAAAATGGCTCTTCAAGCATATACTTATGTTTAATTATATAGCTTACACTTTTTACCTGCAAGCCATAGATATGCATAGTTTTAACCATCACCCATTAAAAGCCGATGTAGTGTTAATACCTAACAATCTAACTAAATAATGCTTAACATTGATTAGCCACCCTGAACCATCTATCTAATATAATCTACAGTCAAGTACATAACACTATCACCTAATATAGTCAATAACTCATAGCAGGACGGTTCTGTCAACTTGTGTCTCATCATAACAGTGGCAACATTTGATATGTGTAAAACAACCACACTTATATACTAATTTAGAGTCAAATGCATAACTAAGGGCCTAATCATATTAGGCCCAGCTGTGTCATAGGCAGGACTGACAGTGTGTATGGAATTTCGCAAACCATAAATGTTGTAAAAGGTGTGTTTACAATGTGTGTGCATATAAGTGTGGGTTTCAAGAGGAGCAGAACGTTACGTCTGTAGCCAGTGGAACATGAGGCTGTGCACCGTGGGGTAGTCGAGCTCGGCGTTGGGCGAGTTAAGGAACTCCTTGAGGTTGAGATTGAAGTCGCCTGAATCAGACAGAGCCTCTTTAAGCTCAGCGGAGTGTGCAGAGTTATCGTCGGAAGCGCAGTCTGGTGAGGCGGCTGGCTCCCGCCACTTGTCGTCGTAGCGCAGGTCGCACAATGTAGGTGGTTCGTCGCCGTCGCTGAGTTCGTCTTCAGGCGGCGGCCGCGGCTTGGCCCGTGTATCGTCAGAGCCGCCATCGTGCTGCCGTCGTGCGTTCTTTAGTGCGCGATACCGGCGTGACCTTTCCCGCTGGAGTCGCCGTTTTCTCTCGTCAGCTTTTTCTAACTCCTCAGGAGTTTTCTTCAGCGAGTTCTTACCGAAAAAGTATCGCATGAACGACTCGTCGCAGTTTCGTTTGGATAAATAGTTTGCCATTAATTTGTAATAGTATTGGTTATCCATTTCTACACTATTATATATTATACACTATAATTGCTTGAAACAACTTATTAATGCAGAAATTCTGGAAATTGCGAAATAAAAATAAGAGAATGCGACCAATCGCCAATGTGACGTCACCACTGTGTCATTCGGTGTCATTGAACTGACTGACAGCAGAATGACAGACAGTGAC
Organism: Meganola albula; assembly: GCA_936450015.1. Classification (NCBI taxonomy): domain Eukaryota; kingdom Metazoa; phylum Arthropoda; class Insecta; order Lepidoptera; family Nolidae; genus Meganola; species Meganola albula. Next base: position 16,052,934 of record OW388146.1, on the reverse strand, counting down.
ATCTAGAGATGTTACCATTGCTTGAAAAAATATCAAAAATGGCGTCGTCGTCAGTGACGTCCTTGGGAAGCGGTTTCATGCACTTTGGTCCTGTCCTGAGTATGCTTTTTTTAATATTAATCTTTTATAAGATTCTAACTATAAATTCGACACTTGCATTATTAAATAATCATTTCTGCAGAGGCAGTAAGAACAATATTTAGACCTCTAGGTAGAGAGTATTATGTTTCTTGATTTAGACTTGAAAAATTTAACATGAAACAGTGTATTGCGCATGTTCGTTGATGTAGAGGTAACTGAACAGTTTGTATAAGCTGTTCGTGTTTCATGTTTGGGTGTAGGTAGCTTTTATTTACATGTGCATTTGCATCGAGTATATAACACTACGTTTGCATTTGTAAAGATGCTTCAACTTTTTTAAGTGTGCGTGGTTTTCTCGCCTCCCCCAAAAATTTGCAGAAACTATTTAAGTATTTCTAGAAATTGGGTATAACATCTCCCGTGTTAAATGCTCTAAGTATTTAGACAATCGATTAATCGTCAATAGTCTACATCATTGAAGAAAGAAACGACTTGGTCATTATGGAGGGAACTTAATACTGCGAGAAAAATTCCCTATACCCCATGAAGATAGTGGTTCCCTAATTATTTTAAGATTTTCATATAACAATCTCAAAAGATTTTAAAATTCAATTTTCCAATGTTTTTGTATTACTTTTAAAACCTATTTTTTATGGAAACCTAAAACACTACTTAAAGTGATTCCCTATCATAATAACACGAAAGTTTGAGTAAGTAAATTTTTTTTAGTTTATTATTTAATCTCAATACCAGATCATTCAAAAGACTGCAATTTGGTCGCGACGAACGGCGGCCAAACCGTCGTCCCAAGTGAGCAGTACGTTGAAGGAGAGGTATAGCGCGACAGCGGAGAGCAAGTGCCACAGGTCGTGTGCATCGTAGAAGTGCATCACACGACACTCGTGGTTGCGCTCCCGCGACAGCGCCGGTGTGGTGGACCAGTCCGAGCTGCCCGACGTGAACCAGTAGAGCGCCGGCGCCCACGCCACCGCCGCGCCGCCCAGGTACACCCACATGTACCAGCGCGGACGTTCGCCGTGTAGCAGCTTCATCGTTACGTAGAACACCATCTGCATCAGCACGTTGCACAGCAGCACGCTCAGCAAATGCCCGGCAAAGTCCGCGCTCTGCTGGAACAGCCTGTGGGCACGACCGACTTTTAGGACGCGGGCGGCGAGGTCGGGTCGGTAGTAGGTACGTTACCGAAACGTTCGAGCGACGAACGTACCCGTAGAGTGCAAAAGCCCAGTTGACTGCGTTGGCGATGAGCAGCATCACGAGCCGCGCCGAGTATAGCGGACGCACGCTCAGTCCGCGCGCCGCCTCCGCCAGGTGCCGCTTCTCTGCACAGTGTACACACAACAAGCTCCCTCTCGGTCACAGACACGACGCAATACGCCTGTGTCTCCCCCACTACCCAGCACATACTCTAACACGTATTAAACTATCTGGTTTAGTTAGGTACAAACATCTACACAGGACATGAAGAAGAACTTATACCTTACTTAGGTATAGAAAGTATTTCATCATTGTAGTCGCGACGCGACGGCACTAGATGATATCTAGTGATGTATGTAAATTTTCTGAGCAACCAAAACTATTTATTTGTAAGAAAAATATTTGTATGGTAATAAATAGGTTAGGTACGAACCGAAACGGAACTGTCCGAGGTAGTAGATGCGCAGCGAGAGCAGCAGGAAGGTGAACACGTGCAGCACCGTGAACACGCTCCAGAACAGCGGCCCGCCGCCCAGCACGCCCCACACCACTACACACACACACACACGTCGGTTAGTGTCGCTGTCACACATTAGACACAACACACACACTCACACCACGTACCGAGCGCGATGAGCACGGCGAGTACGCCGAACGTAGCGTGTGCACGCGCGTTGATGTCAGGGTGACGTGACTGGTAGATCTTTACCATACACAGCACCGCCAGCACGTACATGAACGCCGTGTCTGTGGCAAACCGACGATACCACATTATAAAAAAGAAAGGACACACCCTACGACTTAAAGCGGATAATCCATGGGCAATGCGTCTTTACCAAATTGAAAATTAAGTCCGTTGGGGCAGATGTGGTAGGTGGCGGAGAGCAGCGCCACCATCATCATGGCGGCGCCGAGCGACGACAGCAAGCCGTAGTGCGCCGGGATGCCATAGTCCTGCAACAAGAGTAGGTACCGTGAGCGCGGTGGGTGAGAGGTGAGTGCGTGGCGGTCGCGGAGCGGGTGCGGAGCGCACCTCGTGTCGCGGGTGTGCGGCGCGGCGGCGGCGGCGACGCGACACCTGCAGCATGAACAGCGCGCCCAGCAACAAGTAGCCCGCGTTGCTCAGCACGTGGTTGAAGTCCGAGAGCGCGCCCGCCGGGTGCGCGCACAGGAAGTTGTAGTAGCACAGGTCCAGGGAGCCCGACACGTTCAGAATCTGCGGACAGGGGAGCACGGTCACCGTAGTGCAGCGAGGGGAGGCAGGGTGTAGGGAAGGGCGGGATACGCACCAGCTGGAAGGCGGCGACGAACTGCACGACGGGCAGCGCGTAGAAGAGCCCCACCGTGTAGAGCGTGGACAGGTAGCGGTCCGACCGCGCCGCCAGCACGCGCGCGCGCCGCCGCGCCAGCGCCGCCACGTGCAGCCGCGCCGGCAGACCGAACACTCTGCGCTGCACACACACACGTACAATTCGGACTGACTGACGCTTTGCGTCGACACACTCTCTCTGTGTTGATTTTCCACCGACCTGTTCCGGAGCGGCGTCCCCGGTGACGTCGGCCTGGACACGAGGAATCACCGACACGTCAAATTCGTCCGTTGTGACGCCATTTACTGGCGCGTTACTGACGACCGCTGACGTTTTATCTGTAGTCCCTTGCGCTTCATTTGCAGTCTCTTCATTATTGACGGCTCCTGGAGTATTACTGACAGTCACCGGCGCAATATTGTCAGCATCGCTAGTAGTAACAGATACGGGGCTCGTGGCCGGCACCGTGCTGGTGGCGGTCATCGCCTCGACGTCCTCGTCGTCTGTATCACTGTTGTCGCTGCTATCAAATGTCGCCGCTGAAATCAAATCGACGGTTTATTCTATTAACTCAGTAAACTTGTAGTACCTAGGTACTTAATAATATGTATCATGCAGCCAATGCACGTAACTTACTAGAATAACGCCTATGGCGCACCTGAGTGTCCTCGAGCTCTGAAACCGCCATATCTTCCGGCTCTGAAAGATCAAATAAAGAAAAAGAACTGATACTGTGCCTTTAAGAAGAGCATAATTATTATAGCAGATAAGTACAGCAAGTATGCCTAGTATATCTACTGACTGTGCGCGAGCACGGCCCTGGGCGCGACGAGGCGGCGGCAGGCTGGCAGGCGCTGCGCCAGCACGAGCGCGCCGAACGCCACGTAGCATGCGCCGAACAGCGCCAACGTCACCAGCACCGCCGCCAGATACTCCGACCGAGACAGCGACGCCTGGAACCGAAACACTAAACCTTAGCATTGTAAACGTAGATGGCAAGCACGTAAGTACTTGTTGTAATTAACACTATAGACTTACGTGCTTGCCTACATGTGTACTTATATTGGTACCTATTTATTTAACTATTTATTGTCAATTTTTCCGTTTTTTTTTAAATTTCCATTTAAAACTCCCGCTGCGGGAGTAAAGGGAGCGCGAAACATTTCCCGTAAATTTATTTACTTGACTTTCAATTCTTGTTTTTTGCTAACCATAATTTCGGGCTCGCTTCGATCGCACTATTACGGCCTTTTTTGGCGTACGTGCGCGTGCGCGTGTGCGTGCGTGCGTGCGTGCGTGCGTGCGAGAGTGCGTGCGTGCGTGCGTGCGTGCGTGCGTGCGTGCGTGCGTGCGTGCGTGCGTGTGTGTGTGTGTGTGTGTGTCTACCTTGGTGGTGAGTCGCAGCGTCTTGAGCCTGTGCAGGCGCTGTACGGGCGGCGGCGTCTCGTCGTCCCCGAGCACGGCAGCCTCCCAAAGCCAGTCGGTGTTGGACACCTCCTCCGGCACGCACGCCGTGTCCGTTTCGTGCACCACCGTGATCACGTAAAACCCGCGCGGGTATCGGCTCCGCTGTCAACACAACAACTGTTACCTTCACAACCCTCAGTCGCATCTTGACTTTATGGTATCGACGTGCAATTTCGGCCCCATGAGAAATGTCCAGACGATTGTAAACTCGGTAAATACTCTTGAACCGTTCCTACAACTTATCTGACAGAGGTCGACAGTTACCGAGAGCTGAGCGCCGCCAGAGCCCAGCACTGTCATGCGCACTATCTCCAGCCGGTCCAGTTCCTCCAGTGTCTCGGACACAGGACACTGAAACATACAGATGGTACCTTAAACTGAACTCATCGTCTGAGTAAGTACCTAGACCAACAGCTGATGTATGTAACGTACGGTGAAGTTTTGTATGGCTAGTGTGGCGCACACGCCGTCGTTTGCCTCCGCCACTAGCCGCACGCTCTCCTGCTCCGCCGTGAACTGGTAACCGCGCACGCTCGCCGCGCCCTGGAACACAAAACTGCTCGATCATCAATCTGACAGAGCTTCGGCGTAAGCAAGGCCCTAGCTGGTGCGTGGTGACAACGTACCTGTCCTGCCTGCACTTCGACAGTATCACCGAAGGGCAGGCGCCAGTTTTGCATGCGCTGCAGGCGAAGTGCGAGGCGCGTGTTGCCTGCACACGATGTGCCGATATGCACCGACACCTCGCCGTGCACCCACGGGCTGCCCTCTACACACAGACACTACACGTTACTGATACGTCGACGTGTAGCAGTTACCTCTTTAGCTAATATAGTAGGTATTATATCTGTGCCTTTAGATATATAACTTAAGTAAAGACATAATCCAAGGGATTAAACATTTTTACATCTCGCGCAATGTTCCAGTTCACAGTAAATAGCCGAGCTATTTCTAACTATAGATATAATTAAGTGTGGAAACTGACCACAATCTTCCGTGTCGGAGTCGATGGTAGCGGCGTCATCAGGACACAGCGTGCGGCTCAGCTCGTACAGCAGACTGTCGCCCGAGTAGTACGGCAGCTGCCACGTCGTCGCGCCTGCGCATGGATCGTTTGTCACAGCTACCTACTTACTAATAGACTAATTTCACTTGTAGCATGGTAAATTTTAGGCCCGTAAATATCTGAGACATCCATCCATATGTAACTTTGATTTTTGTTTGAAGATTTGTAATAATAACTGTGTTGTAGTAGAAATATTGAGCAAAGTATGTACCAAATCTCCTTCGGACGGTGACGAGCAGCGGGCGCGCGGTGTCTCCGCGGTCCGCGCTTAGCTGCAGCTGACTCACCCAATCGCCCGCCTCGTTCTGTACAATATGGACATCACATCATCAGAACCAATCGAAGAGTGACGCAATTGAACTTCCAAAAAGCAGACATATAGTCAATAGTTAACTAATTATTTTCTTAGAATACCGTTTAATATATCTTAGGTATGTACTTTGAATGAACAATCATGCGAAGGCAATTATCTACTTATTTCGAATCATAAGAATGGCAGCCTACCAACCTAATTAGGTGCATCACCTGTGCAGTAAAATAAATCTACGTTACCTAAAACAAATATCAGATAAATCATTTTTTATAAAAACATTTATACCTAAGTAGATACTTAGTTAGGTAAGTAGGTATACAGTATGTATAGGATGAGGTGTTCTTACTTCTTACCGGCACAAACCGTAGAATGTATTCAACGGAGGAGTTCATCGTTATCGTGTGAATCTCGTCGAATGATAACCTGGAGTAACATTAGCTCTGTTAGTCTCGTCGTTTAAATTGTCTGCCATACTCTGCCCAGTGTGTGTGCGCGACAGAGTCAACAAAAGTACTTAGTCAGCCATTTTGCCGCCGACACAACAAGAGATAGTTTCTTTGGTAGCTTTTAGTGTTATATTACCGTTAGCCGTGATTGCCGGGGACTAATCAAAGCGAATCGTGTCGTCATCGGTTTGTTCGGATCCCCCATTAAGTATGTTCCTTTTCCAACAGGGATGCGTGGGTGCGCTTGATATGGGTACACAGCTTACTTACCTATAAGTCCGTCTCCCGTGGGTATACCGCACAAACTGAGTATCACATCTACCCATACTAAGTACTAGGTACATAAAAAAAAACAAAAGAAAGTACCTATAGCATTATTGGATACGGGAACATAAGTAACACATATACCTAATTATATTACGGAATAGAAAAGCATATTAATTTAGCCTGGGCTAGATCTAATTGACATAGTAAGTATTCCTTAAGTGAGGCGGCAGAATACCGCAAAGAGTATGTTATAGAGTAGGTATGGTCAGACGTATTGTCTGTCTGTAGAGCAGAGGACATTGCACACTCGTTCATCACTAGATTTTTCTTCTTCTTCTTCTTTTAATTATGGCCTTTGCAGAAATTATTCCGCAATTTTGCCAGTGTCACGTTTAAATGTAATTTTTTTAAAAATTAGTAGTAAAAAACTAAAAAACTGCGACGTTCTAAGACGCCATGAATAGAACACTAGATTTTTCGAATATCATCGCTATATAAAGGACATTTGTTTATTTCTAACTTATGAGTGACACAAAAATACCGGCCGACATAGATTATAATCTGAGCAGGTCAAGTAAGTACATCTTGAGCTAATCCGGACATATACTGGCAGATATTCATAGCGAAACTATATATTATGTGTGTGTCGTTAGGACTCCGGGCGTCTGTGTTAAATCTTTAGAATGCTATATTATTATATGGCACCTGATAACCATTAGGTTTTTGCAGATAGGTATTTAGGTAGTTTTAGGGTACATTAAAATAAGCCGCTGTCGGAAAGCTAGTAGAAGTGATTATTAGGTGCTACTATTGTAGATGCGGTGAGAGACTGACTGTGCGCGCACCACGACCGTCTCGTCCTGTGCCGGCACCACGCGCGCCACCACCACCACCAGCGCCACCACGCACCACCGCCACATCACCACACTCTGGTCTCTTGTCTCCACACACTCACGTAGTCTCTCACCACTCGCACAGTGGCTCGCGCGCTACACTTCACACCTGTACACTGCTGTCTATCGACTGTCCCACGCGCCCTTATCGACTATCTAGTCGCTGATAAGCTGATACGATAACTGTGATTCATATACTACGAAAACGATTGAAAATATGTATGTCAAAACACTGTTGAATAATAATTTTCGTTAACGCTTTCCCTATGAATACATAACAATTACAATTCGGGAGTTTGACGTAATATCTATACTTTTAATTCAAAAATAGGCTTGTGCTCGACTACAACTTGCCTGATGTTACCCAATGATTTAGTCTACGATGGGACGCGCATACCCAATATCGAGATGATGAATGATTTTTGAAGAGGTGGCAGTGGTGGAATGAGGGTCATGGTTAGAAACCATAAAAGAGTAACAATTTCGACCCAGCCTCTTAAAAAAAATAAACCTAACAATTACTAAAAAAAGAGAGATGATTAATAGGAGAATTGGACTATTTCGCACGATGGTGACAGAATAAAATATCGCTTTCAAATAATGTCCAACTAACATAGTAGGGTAGACTTACAAGTGCAAATGAAACGAGCCAGTTGTGTGAATATAATATAATATAATTTATAATGTGTCGTGTTGTTGGGAGAGTGGGTCGTTGTGCGTGCGCGTGTGTTTTTGTCTCGAGTAGCACAGTCCCAGCTCCAGCGCAGTGTCGCGCACCGCCCGCACACACTCGTCCAGCTGCTGCCGAGAGTGCGCCGCCGACAGACAAAACCTGCACAGATGATAAAAGACGACAATCAGACAATACTCACGATATAATGCACGGTCGCTGATAGTCATGTGCTTACCGTATGCGTGCCTTGTTGAGTGGCGTGGCAGGGAACCCGACGCCGACGGTGGCGACGCCGCGGTCGGCGAGCCGCTCGACGGTGGCGGCCATCTTGCTGAACGTGTACACTAACATCGGCACCACCGGCGAGTCTTCGTGCCCGAACGTCACCACGCCCAGCTCGCGCAGCCTGTACACACGACATAATAGTCGCTACACGTCACGTCACTAGCACTGCACACGTTTGTACAGTCAACACTAAAAGTAGACTAGCAAAATTAGAAATTCAATACTAAAGGGCCGTCTCCACGTGCGAGAGCCCTTTAGGGGTAAAATTTTTAGAAACGCTACATTAATGAACGTTTTAATTATAAAATACATAAAAGGCTAACATTTTAAGGCTCTCACATTTTGCGTCGATAATTCGGTCAAAGTTTTCACCCTATTTTTACCCATAGGGGTTAAACTTCCGAAAACGACGATACATGTGTTCACTTATAGTTACTCGGAAGCTACCATACAAAATTTCATTCTACTACCTTCAAAATTAAGTTCTCATACAAACTTTCAACCACTATTTCTGATTTTTATACCCCTGTAGTGGTAAAATGAGAGTTGAACACTCTCATTTTACCACTACAGGGGTGAATGTTGAATAATTTTTTTAAATAGTTGGGTTATAAGGCTCTCATGTGATTTAGGTTTTGCTTTGATAATACAATCAGGATATTCTCAACTCCATTTCTTCCGTTCGGGGTTGAATTTACAAAACCGACGAAATACGTATTCATTTATTTTCAAACTTTCAACCCCTATTTCACCTGGGGGACAGATTATCAAGATCTTTAAAGTTCATTCTTATTTATTACTAATTAAACGTATGTACCTATACGAAATTCCATGTCCCTAATTTCAAAAATGACAGATTTCTATGGAACATCCCCCCCCCCCATTTTAACCCTTTAAGGGTAGAATTTCCAAAAATCCGTTCTTAGTGCGCACTTAAGTCATAAAATGCATCAACTGTCAAAATTTCAAGTTTGTTACCCTTGTGGTTTAGGTTGAGCGTTGATGTAAATAAAGGCTTGTACTTTTAATAGAGATGATATTGCGACCAACTCATGATCACTTAAACAACTCAATATTGAATTTCTGATTTCGATCATCAATTTTTAGCGTTGACTGTACGAGGAACAGTATGTTCGCGCACTTTCGTCTGAAGTAGTACGTGTTGTCTTTGAGTTGGTTGACTCGCGCCAATCCGCTCGGCGCGTTCAGTTCGCGCAGCACGCACAGCACCTGCTGCGCGACGCCCGGCGCCATGCTGTGCGCGTACGTGTGCGCGTGACCACGGGCACGGACCATCTCGATCAGACGAGCAGAGCCTGTACACAAATTTAAAACTGGCGACTAGTACGTCATCTACCGGCGATCGGCGACATTCGAGAGAGAGAGACAGAAGGAGCACTGACCGGCGATGTACCCGCCGGCGGCGCCGAAGCTCTTGGTGAAGGTACCCATGAGCACGTCGACGTCTGTGGGGCGCACGCGCGCGCGACGGGTGACGCCGCGGCCTCCGCCCAGCGCGCCCACCGAGTGCGCCTCGTCCAGGTACAGGCACAGGCGCAGGCGCCGCGACACCGACACCAGCGCCGCCAGCGGGCACGCCGACCCCTCCATGCTGTACACGCCCTCCACCACCTGCGCACGCACTGTCTGTACCACTCGCTCGGACACACACACACACACACACACACACAGCGCGCCCACCGAGTGCGCCTCGTCCAGGTACAGGCACAGGCGCAGGCGCCGCGACACCGACACCAGCGCCGCCAGCGGGCACGCCGACCCCTCCATGCTGTACACGCCCTCCACCACCTGCGCACGCACTGTCTGTACCACTCGCTCGGACACACACACACACACACACACACACACACACACAGCGCGCCCACCGAGTGCGCCTCGTCCAGGTACAGGCACAGGCGCAGGCGCCGCGACACCGACACCAGCGCCGCCAGCGGGCACGCCGACCCCTCCATGCTGTACACGCCCTCCACCACCTGCGCACGCACTGTCTGTACCACTCGCTCGGACACACACACACACACACACACACACACACACAGCGCGCCCACCGAGTGCGCCTCGTCCAGGTACAGGCACAGGCGCAGGCGCCGCGACACCGACACCAGCGCCGCCAGCGGGCACGCCGACCCCTCCATGCTGTACACGCCCTCCACCACCTGCGCACGCACTGTCTGTACCACTCGCTCGGACACACACACACACACACACACACACACAGCGCGCCCACCGAGTGCGCCTCGTCCAGGTACAGGCACAGGCGCAGGCGCCGCGACACCGACACCAGCGCCGCCAGCGGGCACGCCGACCCCTCCATGCTGTACACGCCCTCCACCACCTGCGCACGCACTGTCTGTACCACTCGCTCGGACACACACACACACACACACACACACACACACACACACACGCACACGCACACGCACACACGCACACACGCACGCACGCACGCACGCACGCACGCACGCACGCACGCACGCACGCACGCACGCACGCACACACGCACGCACGCACGCACGCACGCACGCACGTACGCACGCACACACACACACACCTCGCAGTAAACAGTACCGCGATCGGGTTCATTTTGTTCCTTATCGGTGAGCAGTTCTTCGGTAGGAATAATTCCAGAGTGAGTCAAGTGTACTTACTATTACTATTCGCTTCCATCGTCGCTCTGCGATGGCGGCTCGCGCGAGTGTCTCCACATGTCGCACGTCGTTGTGTCGGAACACTCTGACGGAAACTCGCGCGAGCCGCAGCCCGAGGATCAGCGACGCGTGGTTGTTCTCGTCGGAGAGCACCAGTGTGCCCGGCTCCAGTAGACCGGGCAGACCCAGCGTGTTCGTCGCGAACCCCATACCCACCACTATCGCCGCCTGGAAACGTTTGACGCACTTTCATCAACGACCTCCTACTTTTGCAGAAAAGTAATGTTACCTAACCTGCCTGCCTACTAGACTGCAGACGAGTAAAAATAAAACAACAACAATATTTAAATAATTTATTCAAAAATAAAAACAAAACTATTCAGGGGAGGCTGGGTAACTTAAGAGACTGTTTTTATGAGCACCCTGTGGCACTTTGGATGCGTGAAGCGAAGCTGGAGATAATCCGGTCGGAGAATCTGGGCGGGAAAAAAATCTCCAAGCGTAGAAACTCTGGTCGAGGAACTTCGGTCCGTATAATATCGTTCGAAGAAATTCTATCCGAAGAACTTCGGTCGAAGAACGCTAGTGGCTTTTATTTTTTAAGTTCACGCGTGGAGATCCACGTATGGGACAGCTCCTTAAAATAAATCCTTTGGAATTCTTTCAATCATCAACTGCGACGTTTTTAGTAGTGTTATAATTTTTCACATAAAATCTAAACGAATTGTTGAATCAAAAATATAGCCTACTTTGTAAGGGGTGTGTATCGCTGTGCAGCCTCCTTACAAATGTGCGATGCCTTACCCCCACAGAGCACCGCCGCCGCCGAATCGTTCTCACGCCAAATGGACAGTTACTATTTGTCGACCCGCAAAGCGAACCTTTCAGATTTTTGCCGGAAACTCGCATCTCGGGCTCGTTACCTAATATAGTATGGTCACAGAGCTCACCGGAAATTTTCCTGATCGACGAATGAATCAATGAATCAAGTGTTGCCACTCATTACCAGTTACCATAAATATTTATGTGTCAATGTTACCCTAACACGCTACAACTTCCGGGTCACTCTGACAGTGTCGCTGGACAGATGGCGCGACTGATAAGAAGAAAATTGTTGAAGACCGTATATTGTTGATTTCTATAATTACTATTAACATTACGTGTCATCGACGACATGGTTTGATATAAATGTAACAAATGATAGACTAGAAATAAAAAAAGAAGCTGACCTCTACGCCGAGGAAGCGCGCGACGGCCTCCTCTAGGTCTCGGTGTAACTGCGTGTCACCGAGCTCTGCACGGGGCGAGCATGTGGCGACGCCGTAGCGCCGCACGGCGTCCGCCACGGCGCCGTACGTCACGCCGCCCGCGCCCTCCGCGAACCCCAGGTAGTTGTACGAGCCAAGGTTGATACAGCGGCGCTCCGAACCCGTGAATCTACGCGTTGCACAATTTCAATGCTTTACGTAGGATTTATTTCTAAACTGATATTTTTTCGGCGATCTAACTGTAAAAAGCTTATTGATCACCTCCTAGCCATTTCGGGTACGACGCGGCGGTGATTAGCTTAACCAGGTATGCAGGAAATATGACAGTGCGCAATCACAAATCCAATCTCTATTACTTTCAATTTTAGGGTCGAATGGAACGGACTCACTGACACAGCGTGGGATCTGAAACCGCGATCTCGAGGCTAGAGACGAAAACGCTACCCCTAAGCTACCGAGGCAGTCTAGTATTAGAATACAAACCTGAATGTCCAATTGTGGTCGTCGGAGCACCTCTCCTTGACAGTGACGAGTGCTCCGGGCGCAGAGCTGATGGGCTTGTTGAAGCAGTGCCGCACGCGACGGTACACGTACCGCGAGAAGAACTGCTCGAACGGGTCGTACAGCGGCGCGTACCCCTGCAACATACATACACACACAATATACACAACAGCAGCATCACTTCAGCCCTTTATAGTGACCCACAACCGGGCACGGGTCTTCTCTTAACTATCTTACGAAGTGAGAGTTTAGGCCTTAATCTACACTCGCTGGTCAAGTGCGGGTTGAAGGATGTCACATGTACTCGAATAATTCGTTGTAAGCGTTATAGCATTTAAGAAACAATCCACAAAGCTTGGAGGGCACGACGATATTGCATAAATTATTATTATTATTTCCTCCCCTTGTTATTCCAGTTTTTTTTACCGCTGCGTCGCTATGATTGTACGCACATAACCACACACAACCAATTTCAATAAATTCTAAATTGGAAAACTTCGCCCACGTGGTCCAACGCTAGTGCGTACAAGAGTTTCCTCTCCTCTGTAATATTTTCATCGGAATTTTGGGTTCTGGGAAGCGTTCCATATTTTAAGAAGGCCAAGGGGCGGATGGGACCACGGGGAGCACAGACACTAACTTAAATTCATAAAAGAAGAAACTGACTGTCGGACTGATATATCAACGCACAGCCCAAACCGTAGATTCTGTTCGAGGTCTAGGGATGCACTAAGAAAGGATTTTTCAAAATGAAGTCGCATTCGAAAGCCAGTAAAAATATAATAGATAAGTTTAATAATCCAAGTTGGTTTGATATTTCGTAATAGCATGCTTATTAAAAGTACATTACCGTCACCTGACTCAGCGAGATCGTTTTATTGCACAAATTGTATTCGTGGTAAACCTTGTATTGTAGTGCTGCGTAATTTCAAGCAATAAAGATATAAAGTACTGTAAGTACAACATTTGTGTTTAATCTCGTAAGGTGTGCCAATGAGATGAATTGTAGGTACAATATTAAACACACCACACATTTACATACAATAAAAGTAATCAATTCTCATTTGTATTAAACCTATTTATGTATTATTTCTATATCAAGTAACTACGTCTCTAGCGGCAAGCAGTTTAACTCTGTAGCGAGCGTAGGAAACTCGTAATACAAGCAAAGGACAAAGTTTCCCGGTGCCTACGATTATACTTAATGTCACAGTCACAGTACTAAATAATTACGAAGGACATTTACGATCGATATTAGTAAAAGATGGCAACTAATGGGTCAGTGGGACCCGTATCAGACTGATATCGATTAGATAATGTCGATACCTACTCATGTAACACCGATAATGTTACCGGAAGCATAATAATATGCATTATTCCTGGACACGAAAGTAATAAGTCGGTAGTTATCACCATAGTCTATGGTCGCTTGCAACACCAGAGGACATCCAACTCCTCCCCCCTAAATATTTTTAAATTTCCAACCTTTATAGTATATTAAAGACATCTTAAAATTTCAGGAAGTAGGTACCTATACTTCGACATAATTTTAAATGTAGGACAGACTGAAGTAGTTGCGCCTGTGGCGCTTTTAGGCGCGAGGCACGCGCACGTTAGCACTCTGATAATTGACCTAAAATTATCGAGGTTCTCGCACCGCCCGCGCCTGCTCGGGTATCTACCTAATTCATTTGTTCAAATAAATTGTAGCATCAAATTGGGACACAGTTATAGAGAAGTATAATAGGTAAGAGATTGATGATCAGTGACAGACATCAGCACAGTAGGCTAATTCACGTTATATCTTGACGCGCCCATCAAGTTGCGGTGCAGATGCAAAAATGGTATTGTTGTACTTGTATATCTGTATAGCTAATTTGACGCGAGCGTATCTGACAGCGGTTGTCAAAATTACGAGAGTACGAAAAGGGATGTTTTGATCGACACATAACTGCGCAGCAACTGAACTTAAATAATTACGTGAATTAGAAATCGCTGCTTATCGTTGACAGTTGATGAACTCAGGAACTCAACAAGTTATTGTTTAGCTAGATTAAACAAAATTAATACACAGGTATTATACAACAATATCTGTACTACATGTGTGTGACCCTTTATAAATTGTCATGCAAGTTTCAATGTCAGTAACGACCTCGCCTTTAAAATATGAAGTCGCGGGCCAGCACATCTTTGTGTTAATTGTTTCACTGCCGTTGCTCAATAGCAGTTAAGGAAAACATCATGAGGAAATCGGCATGTCTAAGAACTTAATTATTCGAGGACATGTGACATCCACCAACCAGCACTTGGATTAAAGCCTAAACTGTCTCAAGTACAGCGTAAGATCAGTTACAGTACCTACCTAGTCTATGTACAATTTGTCAAGGATAGGTCATACATTATACATCTAATCGCCCCCGTGTGGCCCGGGACTGCTGCCGTAGGTATTATGACTGTTTAAAGCAATATATGATTCCGTTCAAAGAAAGGGATGCGGTAATACAAAGTGTATATCCACATTACAATCGTTTTAAATTCTCATAATACGCTAGCTGGTCGCTATTAAAAGTATTAAAAGAACAGTTAACTTGTGACATTTATATAATAACAAACAAAAATCCAAAAGTCCAGTTTGCAGTCATAAATGTTACTTAATTATTACTTATTATTTTTCTGTCCGTGTTGGTACAGGAAAACGATATTTAGTTTAAATTTGATACGAATAGTGCGTCATGTTATCGTGAATGTAAATGTCAGCTTGTAAAATATTACCTACTTCAATTTGTATCGTTGCGATTGTATTGACTCAAGTAATAAATTGTCCTTGCACTTCATGTTTGAGAATCTATACTAATATTAAAAAGCTGAAGTGTTTGTTTGAACGCGCTAATCTCAGAAACTACTGGTCCGATTTGAAAAATTCTTGCACTGTTAGATGCCCATTTGTTGAGGAAGGCCTACTTTTTATCCCACTGCTGGGTATGATATGTAGTTCACGCGGTCGTAGCCGCGGCGGAAAGCTAGTTGTGAATATAGATTGAGACTAGACAGAATAAACGGACAGCGCGTAATATTATAGTACACTACTGAAGTTTGATAGCAACTTTATTTCGTGTTGTTAAGCGGCAATTTATTACATTTAATGTTATGTGTAGTTGTACTAAACAAGTTAGGCCTTGATTCTAAATAAAATGTACGAAATTTATTACTGTTGATTATTAGTAGTGATGATAATTAATGCGATTTTGCACGTGAATTCATGAGTCTCACGTGCTATTCAAATTGCTAATATGTAAATAATTGATAATAATAAAGTAATATGATTATTGTTAATATGTGAATTATAGAGCTAATAACATCATTCGCGAACCTTGTCAATCGAGGTCATGTGAAACAAAGATATAGTTTTCCCGATTTCCCGTCGTTGTGACAGAGAGCGCACGCTGACGCTTCTGGTTTGGATCAGTGCAATGTATGAATGCTAAAGTAGTACGTATGAAGCAAGTGTTGAATTCATATTTTAGAGAATTTCGCACCTACATTTAATTGTTAAATGCAAATGGAGTAGTCGCATGCTAACAAATAATGCTAATGCTAATACCCATGCTACCCAGGATTCCTACAGCACCTTACGTGGAAAATCTGCATCTGCAACGCAGTATGTAATTTATATGCAATAAAATCTAACAGCGTTTTAGCGGAAAATACGCCGCGGAAGATCCGCATATTTCCAGGGAGCGTAGTAGTGGCCATTTATATCACACACAAGCACAATAAGGGGAAAACATAACTTTAATTATGAATGACAATTATATTGTGTAAATATATAATTAAACAAAGTAAAAATAAAAAAAATTACAAAACGTAAAATTTCATCTTTTTTTTAAATCATCATCATTTCAACTTGTCGGCGTGTATTTAATACAACGTCGAACAGATTTTTTTCTATTGTCATAAAATATCAAGAACCTATTCAGAATAGCGCCTCGCTTCAGTGGTCCCGATGACCTACAATCAGCGCACGCGCACTAAACTGAGCCCATATCTGTGTACCGTCTCGCGCACCTAGCAGGTGTTGAGCTATTAACAACACTACATCTTGTATTGACTGACCTAAAAATACTAAATTTAACATATTTATGTACCAGTAATTGTGCGTATAATATAGTGGAGAATATTATAGTGCACAAGTATGTGCGCATACACAGGTGCACTGCCTATTCGGACCAATCTACTAATACAACCTAAAATTCAGGCACACACAGGACTAAAGGTTGTACGTGATCTTCATATCACGGTGCCTACGTGCCATCACCAACTTACTGACTTTAGACTACTGCTAGAGGTTCCAAAATTGTGGGTATGTACTATGTAGGTCTTGTCGATTATGTGAGTGAACTTGGCAGATCATTACCCAGCAGATAAAAGAAAAAGTTCTTATCGCATGCGGTTGACTTCTATACATCCTTATTCTTTTTAGAAATGGTACAGCTGCCGTATTTTGAGTGTTTAAAACGATGATGATTCCGTTGAAAGAAAGGGATGCGGTTATACAATCTGTTTATGAGCATCCCTTTCACTTAACGGAATCGTAATAATTTTTAACACCCATAATGCGGTACCGGGGGTTTTTACTCAAAAAAAAGTCAATTGAATTAAGTCAATTGACTTGTTTTGATGATGATCTAACTTCCCTTAGCAGATTATAAAACAGAAAATTACTAAAACTGTAACATCTTATTGCATGCGAATGAGAGCTGCTGACCGCATGCGAAGCTTTTGTCGATTGAACATAGATTGATATTTTCAAACCATTTAGAACACCTGAACTCAAACGTAAAGATCTTAATGATTTGAAAAATAACATAACTACCTACTTAATACTGGTTGTGTATTTTTTTTAATTGGCTTTTGTTACTCATGACATAATAACACTAATTACCTACTAATTATTTACTATTCAAAATAATTAATTACTATAATTAATTTAAAAAGCATCACGCATTGTCTCATTTCATTACAATGTATTTTAAAGACTGCAAAAACTTGTAAACGAGTTTTTTTGTTTAAATGTATGTTAATTACATTTTCATAAATGTACTACTTTACAATAAACAGCAATAAAACCCGTTGTATAGGTGTTTTATTTCGATGTACTGGAAATTGTTTGGATCTCAGAAATGGTTCAGACGATTGCGATGAAGATTTTTTAAGGTGAGAAAATACAGAGATTTTTAATTAATATGGTTAGGTGAAGGTGTTATTTTAGCTGTGCTTAGTGTTGAACAGACGGTGTGTTTTAATGTTAGGATTTATATAATTTTGCCTATTTTTCAGGTGTAAAAAACACTGTTAAGGTAATGGTTGATTCTGACAGCGTATAGGTTAGAATGGCGTAGCGTCACAGTGTTTTTGAATAATAAAAAAATATCTACAGGTCATTTGCTAAGAGCGTGAACAAATGCACTACCGGTTGAACGGATGAGGCCTTCATGATTCAGCTGGGTTGGCCGCATGTCAGTTCAGTGCGATTATGCGGTTTCATATAAAATCGAAGTAGTAGTAGATTCTGATCAACTGTTAGTGCGTTCACGCTCTATGAAGTACCTTTACTTTTTGTACCGTTTCCAGAAAAAGGTGGTAGTTCTATGCATTGTTCTATATGAAGTTCGAATAATGATTATTAATATTGTGTACATAACAAGATTGTACGTTAATAGCGGTAATAGATTCGAAATGATATTACGAGACTTAGTGATATTAAAACAATAGTTATAATCATACAACAATAATGCGTGCGCGTGCGCAAGTACCGTAGTAACCGCACGTGTAATATTTGTACTGCTATTACTAGTACCAGTCCAGTCCCTTACCATTATGTTTATAATCGCAATGACACGGGTTCGAATCCCGGGTTGAGAAAAAAAGACGTCATTCATTATTTTGTTTGCTTACATTTGGTGTAAAATGTAACTCGATACTAAAACAAGCAGTTATCATTAAGATATAGGAACTGGGCACTAGTTAAATACCGAATGTATCGCACATACCTCTCTGTTCTTCTCAACAGCGACATTGGGCTTAAAGATTAGCTGGTTGATGAACCCGAGGAACATGAGGATGTAAAGTCCGATGTGTGTGAGCACCGCCGTCAGCAGCGAACACTTCTCGAACGAGCCGGGGAATGTGTCCAGCTGCGACCAGTCCATCTTAGGGATGCCGCCGCCACCGCCGCCATCGCCGCCGCCCCATGTATGCTGTGAACATTAATTATTAAATAAAAGTTGTTGCTGTACTAAATCAGTTACCAAGGACATATCAGTTTCCTCACAATGATTTGCTTCACAGACATTGCAACTATTATTAACACAAGCTGTATGGGCACAACTCAGGATCGCGCCTGAGACCTGAGTCAAAATAGGGAAAAATATCAAAGCATATTATATGACATATCATCTGGTTGCACCAGCCCACACCATTATGACAATTTGTTAGAAATAATTAATTCTACTGGTTGCAGAGAGTTACGATCAATCTCGCCCACGACACGACACGGCTGATAACGCTCAAGTGGTGTGATCGCAAAGGATCGAATCTACCGCGCCAATGAACTGTAAGGACGACGTATGACAACAGACGATATCACATGAGCTTGAGCATATTGTCTCTAGTTTAAGAGACATGTTATAAAAACGAATGAAACAGATTACACCAATATTGTCTTGCAACATTAACCTATTACTTGATTGTTAAGTAACTATTAAAACTTGTAAATATAATGTATAAAAAATCTGTAAGTGAATGACATATATATATTTTTTTCTAATTTCAGCATTAGTCCATAGTAAGAAAGTAGGTGGCGCGGCGTGACACAGTGCCTGAAGTGTTGTTATTCTGTCCTGTTCCTCGTCTCTCACTAGTCATGTCGGCTAGGATGTATACTGGACTCGAGCATAAAAGAATAGAGTGTACATTGATTATTATAAAGTAATACAAAGTGGGCTGTACATAACTACAAATACAATTAGTCACTTCATTATCTTAAGTATTATTAATTATTGTCATCAATCAGATATTGCGATCACAATAATTTACTATTAAGTAAATATTATGATTCATATGCACAGCATGATCTTGAATTAGGTTAATTTTTAAAATCAGGAGCGGATTCTTAATTTTTCAGCCTACTTTTATTTTTTTTAAAGTTTTTAACTTGAAATTTATTTTTAATTTATTTTCATTAAATAATTATCAGATCCTTACACAACCAGTTATCTTTTGCATAGCATTTATGAAGGTTATATTGCAAAGATATTGGTTTGACCCACATTTAGAATAGGTATTATAGTACATCTTAGTAATTCATAAATCTTATTGAGCTTCTATCTTTTGAAAAGTGTTTGTTTTAGAGATAAAAATGTATACATATCAGGCACTTTAAAGTATACAAAATATTATTAAAAGCCTTGTAAAACCTACACCACATAGGACGTTGAGCTGAAAAGCTAGGTTCAATTATATATTACAATTAAAATAAATAAGTTATTATTAATTAATACTAATAGTTGACGAATGTGTGTATTCCTGGAAGCTTAAGTAATTAAAGTGCTGTGACATTTGGAATAATTTTCTGTATTATAAACAAGGTGACACATAAAATATGTTGTGACCGTTGTAATCCCCAGTTCAAATAAAAATGGTTACTTTAGTTATGATAATAACAACATAATAATCAGTCTTTTTGCAGTTTACTTGGAATAAGTATTTATAAATGGTAGGTATTGTATATTAAACTGTTAAGCTGCAAATACCTGACATACTGATACATATATTACCTACTTAAGTTTTCGTATAAATACTAATTGGTAAAGTACAGACCTTACAAGTTCATTTTATAGAATCTTTTAGGATGAAGTTGACTTTGAATTTCTGGTGTAATTAAAGTAAATTTTATTTATTTATAACAATCTAAACCTAGTGTTAAATTAACAACCATTCAGTGTCCCACTGCATAGTATGGGTCTTTTCAAGGATAAGTTGAGAGAGTAATACTTAAAATTTTAATTAAATTCCTATTTCAATTAGAAAAGATAAGAGTAAATTTACCTGGTTCAAGAGGCTACAGAAACAGGAATAACTTTAAAACTAAGGACAATGCCCTGCTGACTACTGACTGCTCCAGATTCCTCACTCATGGTACTTAGTGGTAGTAGTAGGTTAGTGGGGCGTCACACACCCTGATGTCACAATGTTAAGCAGCTCTCGCTTGACGTGCCGATCCTGTACTCTTTAAATTCAGGTAGCTAACTGGTACAACTCAACATTACAAGTTTTAACTACTCCAGCAGGTGTATGTATATTATATTAGCAAGTATGCCAATACATTTAGAGCTTACAGATTTACACATAAGTATCTTACATTTTTTTCAGCATTGTGACTTGTGACAAAGTTTTTGGTAGGTTATAAAAATAAATGAAAGTCTACTTACATTGACACCATTGCCCGTATGTGAAGAATTCACATGACCGTTCGTATAATTCACTTTCCCATTCTGTAATTTCTCTTCGCGGCCGTTACATTCTTGTGGTTTCTTTGGTGAGTTTATGTCGCACATTTCAGCACAACCACCTCCGGCAACAGCAGCCATCCTTTTGAAACTTTTGTCTAAAAAGAGAAAGAGCGAGACAACTTTAAAGGTGAGTAAGCGAGAGAAGTGTCGAATAGTGAAACTTAACAAATGACGATCATCAAGCGGTCTAGCGCTACATTAAGTATTTTTTGGAATATGGCAAAAAAGCGCTAAAAAGCTAGATATCAATTTATAAAGAATGCACTGTTTAATCGACACTTGCTTGTCAGAAGTCAAAACATCGTCAGTGAGTGACTTATCAGAGACACTTATTGACTTTGACAGCATTTAATTTCTTTCCAAGTTCAAGCAAGTCTATGTTTTGTTTTAATGCACAGACCATATGCATCCGGATTTGCCCGGACACGATAAAAACGGTCTCAACGCGCCCGAATTTAATTAGATTTTTCAGATCCAGACTTTCCAGAAGCTTTTATAGTACGGACGAACTAATTTTGATCAAAGCCTAAGGCCCGGACCATAAGCTTTTGGAATCCCTTTGCAATAGATGCGGGAAAAAAAAGATCGGCTAGTCAGAGGCTGTTGCTTTTCGAGTCTGGGGTAGAGGACATTCTAAAAGTAACGAAAAAGAGCGTCCCCGTATGTATTCGTTACTTTAAAAAGCAGTACTCGTTACTTCGTATCATTACTTGATACTCTTGGTACTTATCCAATATCATACGAAACACAACTCGAAGCAATGCTCACATCGAGTCGTGCTCCGCATTAGAATATTCGTTACAAATCATACTACGTTATAATGTTACATGCCTAGCAGCGTAAGGTTTTGATATAGCCGTTTAAAAATTAAAAAGCGGTGCTGAAAATTGATTATTGACACCATCATTTTTAAATTTTAACATAACAAAGCAAAAACACTTTTGGAAGAAATCTAAAAAGCATACTTATTTTTTTTATAGTGAAACGAAATGCCTATACTTATTAATAAGAACACAAAGAACCTAAACTAAAACAACATAAAATAATTATATTCTCTCTCCTTTTATTAATTTATACTTAAATCTTTTGTATGGATGAATTGGAAAATTATCTAGTAAGCGTAATGCGTAGGTAGTTATCACACGATCAGCAAACCGTTTGAACTCATATAGCGTACGTATAATATCAACCGCTAGGTTCTCTTGGTAGTCTATGATTATATCAGTCAGTACGAAAGATGCGACTGATGCAAGTAACGAGATGCATACGAGAGCTAGTTTAGTATTATATTATCTGTGACGAGAGTAACGATTTGGTACTCGGTACTCCATAGAGAATCCGTTTAAATCCGTTACTTTGTAATGCATACGGTTTGCTACAGTTCTACAAAGAGCTTATAAACGCTTACGCTGACAGTTTTAGTCCAGGGATTCTGAAAGTATATAGCCCGTGAAATTTTAGACAATTCTGACAGCCAGCAATGACAATGACAATGATAGGAAGACGGAACCCGGACCACCAATTTGATTGAAAGAACTTTGTTTGACATAAATGATGTTTCGATTGATGTCAGCTGTTACTGCCGTCCGTCGGTAAAACAGGGCCTCCATTATTGCGCCGCCATACAAAAAAAGCGATTTTAGAAAGTCAATACTTTTCAATTTTGAGACAAAATATATTCTCTTGCTTTAGCTAAAATCTATATTTTTGCTTGTCGAAGTTCTATTATCGAACAGACAAACAGCATTTTATTCATAGGTATCTAAAACTGTGTTTTATTAACATTTATTTCTATTTTATCATTTATTTATTGCTTGCAAGCGGCGCCGCCCCCGCTGCACTAGATCGGAGGGGTCGGCCCGGCCGGCTATGAGTAATACCGTTCATTTCTCGTGGTGAGTGACGTCGTGCAGAGCGCCCGCACACGGTTCGCGGTCCGCAGTACGACACGGCGAGGACGCCAGACAGGACCCGCCCTCCGCGCTCGCAGCCTCGCGCTCTTCCCGCACCCTATCCTATCGATCTCACCTCGACGTTCTGCGTATCTATTTCTCAAAATTATGGAAAACACCGACGCTCTGCTAGGAGCATTCGCGAGTGGCGATGCAGCACAGGCCGGAGATGTACCGCCGATACCAGGCCTGAAGCGCGAGCAGGACTCTACCGACGACTTCGAACACCTGGAGCGCGATCGCCGCGAGATGACCGAATCGCCCCAGCGGGCCGCCTCGCGTGCCTTCCTGGACGGTGAGCGCGCACCCGTCGAGCAGTCGGCCGACCAGCTCGCCGACAAGTTCACCGACAGCGAGTCAGACGCTGATACGGCTGGCGAGTCTCCTCTGCACCGGCCTGCCACGCGGTCGCCCGCACCGCTCGATCCTACGCCCGTGCTGGCACCTGCGCCCGCTCCAGAGCAGCCGGCAACACAGGCTCCAGCCGTGGCTTTTATCGATAAGCCCTTGCCCGAGGAGCCCAAGCCTACTGCTGTACCTGAGCTTAAACCAGCGCCAGTACCGGAGGCCACGCCGGCACCCGTCATCGAACATAAACCGGTGCCAGCTCCTGAATCGAAACCCACACCCGCGGAGCCCAAGCCGGAGCCGCCGAAGTCTGAGCCCGTGCGGCAGGAGCCTCGGCCAGTGGCTAGCGCGCCGCCCGCGCCCGAGCCGGCCCGCGCCCCCATAGCACATGTCATCGAAGCAGAGGTCATCTTTTGCCAAATGGGACTCGGTAAGTCTCTTACATAATTTTATAAATGAAAATTCTTTTGTGATATTTATTGCTAGTGATTTTTACAGCTTTGATTTATTTTAGTAGGTAGTGTTCAATATTAGTGTGTAATGCAAACATATTCAAGGAGCATGAAGTCATTAGTCGCGGTCGCAAGGTGTCGGCGAACACCAGTTTTGGTGTGACACGTCGATGTTCTTTATGTCGGACTCGGCTCGTTTCGCGGGCCTTCGACCGTGAAAATTCTCGTCTGCACTTATTACAAAAATCGCTAGTCGTGAATAAAACTACAATGCGATCTGATCTTTAAATCGAATAATACGAAAATAGGTAGGTATCTATTCATTTGTTCCGAAATAAATCGAGAAGAGATTAATTTGAAATGTGACAATGTGTCTTCGGGCAATGATAGTAGGCGGGTGCAGAGGTGGCGAAGCGGTAAGATCGTTGACCGCATGCAGCGGTGGCTAACGGGACGGGGCTGAAACTCTGCCGCCCGCACACCACTCGGGGCGGCGCGGTGCATTGTTACAGCGACGACGTCGCAGACACAGGCCTCGCTAACTAGCCTCGATTCATAGGAAGCCTTCCAGCTATACCAGCTCTCAAAAATAATAATTCCAAAAAGAATCGCGTAATCGAATTACGATGTAATGTATTGGTGCCCACCAATGTTATAATAATACATTGTATTTCCCAGGATCATACTCTGTCAAGAGGTACCTATTGTCATGGCTGTCCTTTACCACCTCAATCACGCTCAAAGATTATTTCAGCCTATGGCTTATTTGTGTTCAATTAATAGTCATTCTTTGTTTACACGTTCTTTGTTGCGAGTTGCGCCAGCTTATGTCAAGTGTAGAGCGTGATTGTACATATTTTGTAAACCGTTTGCAAACTTAGCCCAAAATAAGAGTGACGCCAAATTGCACTTCCGTGAACTGGCGTGACTCATTCCTGTTCGTGTTGATTACATTAAAATCAATACATGGCTACAGTAGGTACGAATGGCTATAATGTTAGTACATACGCATACCTACCTAGTATCATTTCATTCTGCGTGATTCACACTTCTCCAATTAAAATACCTACATATTGAATTCTTTTTGTACTCATTATTTATTCATTGGCATATTGCTCGTAAGGAGTGTATGTACACAACAGTCGGTACCAAGAACCCTATAGCATCCCACATTTAAGAAACTTGTATTCTCTTATCTTAGAGTTGATTTAGTTTAGTTTCGCTATCCTAATCAGCAAATCCAAAAAGCAAGCGGGTAGTCTGTGCCGATTCCCAACTTTGCTTCTGTATACTCGTAGGTACTGTGCCCTAATGCTTGTCAATGGCTTGGCGGGTGCCACGACATGTTCTTGAATTAATGTTTACCTCTGAGACATGTCAGTTTCATCGTGATGTTTTCTTTGTTTATCAGACATAGAACGTCGGCGATTGAACCTGATAGACAGCGTAACTTTTTTACCATAATTTTATTTCAATTAGATAAATAAAAGATGCAGGGAACGAAATTATTATGATCAATGTTGAGAGCTCAGATCTTTGAGTGTTGACGCCGGATGGTGTTATCAGTAAAATTCTTATCTTCTTTGCTGTTGTAAATGTCACCTAAAGAAGCTGTATTACATTAAATCTATATAACATAATTATTTAGGGTTTCTAATTTGGGTTGTTATATTCAAAACAATTGTCTATCGCTGGTCTTATAGTCGTCGTAGCCGCAGTTGTAGTTTAATCCAAGTATTGGATTTCGTTCAAACTAAACAAGTTAAAAAGCGTATTACTTGAAAATCTAAAATTTTCTCCAAAATCGTTCGAACATTTCATAATTTTCGATTTTATGAGAACCTTCCATTTGTTACGCAAGCACTGCCTCGCCGCGCTTCGCCCTAAAAGCCAGTTGGTGATATAAAGCATTTTTACCACATAAAACAGCTCAGGTACTAGTGTTACAGTGTTTCATCTGATGGACGGAACTGAACCTAATTTATATGCGGTAAGTTATAGTGTTATAGAAACTACAACCTGTAGGGCTCTGATAACGATAGTGCGTCTTCAAACGAAAAATGCGGCTTGCAAAGTGTGCACGATGGTATACTACGACGCGACGACGCCTCTATCGCTAATTTTAGCCTCGCTGAAGCGGCAGCGCGCGGTCATAAGCGTGCCTTCATCAGCGGCGCGCTCACGTCTCGGCACATCGCTCGCTGTACCTACATGTCGCGTCCCGCGTTGTGAATCATCCGCTATTCACAGGACTTATGCTGTTTTGTGAGGATACACTGTGACAATATCGCCTAACCATGGGATCGAGAAACGAAGATATATCGCGTAAGTATCAATGGTCTTTATAATGAAAAGGGTCTTCTGCCTATGCTCATTTTTAGCTTTACACAATGATCCCTCCGTTCAAACGTTCAGCTTGGTTTGGGCTATAAATTTCCTGGAGATGTTTGTCGGCGGCGATTATGTCACATTCTGTAATAAACCAATAAGGAACTGCCGCGTGGCATTCTGCACTAAAAAAATACGTCAAGCATCCGTCCGTTTTTAAATTTGGCTCGAGGAAAAATAAATGTTAAATAATATAGAGCGTTGGTGTACAATTATTTTCTGAGAGAATTACAGATATCACAAATATAAAATTAAATCTATTTAAAATAACTATTTTGATCTCCAACGTTCAGCCATTCGACCGAATCGACCTCGACACGTTGTGCTCAAGTGCAATCGACATGATCTAAATCATTTAGGCAATGGTTGTGTTTGAATTTTATAATTTTCCAAACGTGTTGACCTTACAGGAAATTCAAAACATAATAATAATATTATGAAGTTGTTATTGTCCATATTGCGTCCATATTTGTCCATATTAAGTAAGATACATAACTATTCTCAATTTATTATGGTTTTAGTCTCAGTGCATGGAATAGCTAAAGAGAAATAAGAATAGTTTAGCGTCTTTGGGTTTCAATTTTGCTGATTTTAAATACATACAATTACTTTTTGTTTCTTTATCTACTGGGGCTTATTGCCGAATATAATTTATTGATTGTTTAAAACTTAGATATACATATATTGTCTAATACCTAAAGTACATACATATTTCTAAAGTCTTGCGTCTCCTTATCGAACCTGGTATCAGTAGGTAAGTGTGCCTACTTCTTCAACAATTTTGATAGATTGGTTGGTGACAAAATTCTGATAAACTTTATGGCTTTGGTCCACGTGTGCTGGGTAGGTACACATACCTACTCGAAATAGAAAAAGCCAAAATGTCGCGGTGACCTAGTGCCCCACACAAAGTTTCCCTCTGTGCGAGTTGACCTAATTTCGGCATCAGTTTAAAAAAAAAGTGTCGAGCTCCTTTGTTTGCTCTCTTTTGAAGTGACGTCATGTCATTTGCAGCCACCCCTTTGTTTATTACCACAATGAAGCTGCGACAAAGGGTCGTCTTGTTGTTGAATAATCATCTGTTTCTTATTGAATTTCTAGCTTGTTACATATTAGAATTGGCACCTGTTAGTTTGACATAGAAACTTTCATGTCTGAAGCACTATTCTATCGTTCTCAAAAATGGTATTACATATTTTTTAAGATTCTTCTTATTACTTTAAAGTAAATTCGCATGGTCGTAGCAACTTATCTGACTATGTAATATTAATGTAGTACTGCTGCGAATATTGGGAGCGGTTGGTCGTTAAAATTTTACGAGAAGCTTTTTGCCGAATTACCGGAGAAACCCAGACATACAATAAAAGCTAAGCCTGTGCGTGCCACAGCCGGAGGCTAGCGATCAATACCACACTCGCCACCGCTCAGACTTTAGACACATTTTAAACGAATATACTTGTTACCAACTTAAATAGCATTTATCTGTCTAGCTGATACATTTATATATCTTCGCAAACATGTAGATACTTTCATTAACAAGAGGAGTTCATGAAGAAGTCGAGTAGTTCAGAGAAGGTGCATTGTTCATCAACCAATATAAAACTGACATGCATTACGAAGGGTTAGCGACCGGGGAAACCTGCAAGTATCGATTACACTTTAACTGCTTCTTGTTTAGGTATTCCTATCAACTTGACTGCAGTAGTATTCTGTATAGCATGTGACTGTCCGGTTATACTTAAAATATGTTTGTATATTACTGACATTGGGGTTGATTCGTCAGATTTTGTGGTTTTGGCATCATCATCATCGTAACTTTTACAAATGCGTGTTTGTTAATAAATACTTAAAAATTATCCCACATTGAGTTCACTAACTTGGATTGTTATTGTCAGAAGACGGTTTGTTGTGGTCGTTTTATGGTTTTAGATAGTTTGGACCTGTCAATAGGACATTAACTTGTCTCTAAACTTTGGGAATCAGATCAAATATTTAGTGATCGAATTTTGGAATTATGCCAAAATATTTTAAACGCTGTGCTTCTTCCCTTAATTGTCGGTGTCGCGATTGTTGGAAGTTAATGTAGCAAGTAAACTGTCGCAGTGGCGCCGTAACAGGTATCTGTGACGTCATTATTTGTCGGGCGGCGGCGCTACACATTTGTGTTTTTATATACTCTACTTTCTGATGCTACTAATTCTAATAATCTACTTAATTACTTTGATTCAATTAAATAGTATATCATTTGAGATGAAGTACTAAATACTTATTCGTGAATATGTACACTCGTAACATTATCCAATGGAAACTTAACAAACACTGAAACATTTGGGTTAACAAAGTAACAAGAAGGTGATATGACATGACTATTGATCCACCTCGTACGTATGCTCACATTATGCATGCTACTGTCGGTGCGGCTTAACTGTGTGACTCATTTTGACCAGTTACGTGTTTCACTGCCAACTACGGGCACTGTCTAATTCTATTTAGCTTCGTATATGTACGACAAGTTTAGTTTGATTTATTCAAATTGCTTTGATGGGGAATGGGCTCAGACAAGGCATGGTGTAGTTTTGAATTCAGGCTAAGCATGGTGTAGCTATAGATTACAAGTTTGTACTAAGTAGATTTTATTTAGTGTTAACTCGTGCTATAGAATGCGACTTTTAGTTTATGTACCCTTAATACGAGTTATTATTACGTAAGTTTTCTTTTATAGGTACCTAAAGACTTCCCTTTCATTGATTTTTTAAGAATTTACAAGCCCTACGAGTAATTTATTTATCCTACAAAAATGGGATATGATGGGGATGACATGTCATTTAATTATGGAAATGAATTAGAATCCTTGAACGATTTATTTGATAAAGGTGTCTATAACATTGGTACTTAACGTTAGTTATTGACACTCGATTCGCCAGAGTAGTGTCCAATCATTGTGAGTTTTTGTGTCGAGTCTTGCGAAGCGTGAAGGAGATAATTTAAAACTGGCAATAAAGCCTTATAGAAAAAACTCATACAATCAAGTACCAAGACAAACCTAGATGTGAGGGCCTAGTTTAGTTCACTGATTAGTATACATGAGAGGTGTTTAGCGGCATTAAAATTTGTTGAGTGCGAATAAGTTACCGGCAACTTGTGATGCAGTAGGCGCTAACCAACATAACGTCAGTCAGCTTTAAAGATAGGTAGATGAATCACTATGATGAGGCACTAGATAAGACATCAACGTGACCTTGATGCCGTCGCCGTCCGCTCATTATGTCGCATTACCCAAAGAATTCAAGTTTGTAGCCATTATATCTACTACTGTATATTGATTTACAATAGACAAGATAGTACAATACCCATTCGTATTATAAAATTATATGGCGTGTAGAAGGATATCAGACCCTTACCCATCACCGAATTCTGTTTTATTTTCGAATATGAAACCATAAGTTACAAGGGATGTAAATAAAGAGTTATGTATTATACAATAGAAATGGACTTTTCAGGTCAGTGCAGCTTTGACTCAATTCTAGTGACCGCACGCCTTGTTAACATGGCGCCTTAGGTACCATCTCTTTGTTTGAAAACATAACTAATACTACTTTCTTACTTAATGTGTACATAAGAAAAACTAACTTATAACATTTCCTGGTATCCTGTTAGCATGGCACTAACATCTCCTGGTAATAAGTACATTACACTGGTGGTGAGGGCTGGTGCGAGGGTGGCGGGGCGCATGCGCGGGGCGGCGCGTGGCGGTGCGGGGCTGCGCCGCCAGTATCGACGCGAGAGTCTGGCGCGGCGCGCGCTCCGTCCGCGGCCTTCTTCCTCTTTACGTTTCGCGTTACGTAAATCGCCAGCATGACGGACTCTGGGCCCTCCCTCTGCAGTATCCTCAACCCGCGTAAGTGGCGCCCCACCCCCTCGCGCCGGCTCGCTTCGCCCGCTTCCTCTCCTTCTGTCGCAACTAACCCGCTAACGCGCAGCCTTCTATTTCAGATGCCTGGTTCGACCCCCAGAGACTGCACCCTGAAGGTGAGTGTATGGGAGGACACGATACTGTAGGTGGCGCGACGCCAGCGAGCGGCCCGGGCGAGCCCTGACCCAGTCCGCCGCATGGTGAATAAGTCCGGCGACGACGCTGCTGGCGGCCCGCCCGCCTGCTTGTCACTGCCAGGCTGACCCAGCCTGCCTCCTTGAGAGATTAACAAAAATGACGTGAAAAAAGTAGAACTAAAGCCCGAAAAATCGATCTAAGTGTAATTTTAAGTTTAATAACCGTGCGCTTTACGCCTTTGTGATGCTTCTTCAAAAAACTAACCCGCTTCAACCAACATACGTGATATACACGACTTACGAAGCACTGGGACAGTTTCGGTTTCTAAGATAATCCAAAGTGCCCTCGATTGAAAAATTCCACTACATGTCTCGTGTATTTATATCTCTCGTATGTATATGTCGTGAAGGTGCACTGTCTGCAATGCGTAACTAGTTAAATAATAGTCCTTTATGTCGTCATGATGCAATGCAGTCGCAATCTACAGTTGCGTCTAATAAAGTGTTTGATTGGTCTAGAAAATGCATATCAACTAGAGATCAGGCAGGGATGTCTTATTATTGTGTATGTCTTATGGTAATGAATGTACGCCGCGCATGCGTACCGCGACCTGCCACCCTGCCCCAACAACGCACTGCTACTGCCAAGATGAAATTAGACCAGTTATACTGACACTGAGGCCAGTAACATCTGATTTATTGTTGATGACGTTGCATCGACTCGACATTATTAATAAGTATTATTCTAAAACGTGAGGTCTACGACGACGACGATTGATAATAATAAATTATCTAATTGGTTTAACTACCACTTCGTAGTGGCGCTTCGCCAAATATTATTTAATTATTGATACCTTAATTGGTTGAACGTCAACGGCCTAATCTATATGTTTAAAGATATTACATCCAAACAAAATATTCTAATTTACCAAACGCTAGTACCTACTATAGCACAACGGAACAACATATTGTGTCTCATAAATATGTCAGACACAAAAAACTTTAAGGTTTTTGACAGTTAATTTCCTTAAGTCTGTACTTCAAATTTTTTGGGTTCTTAAAATTAGATACCATAATATACTCTCCCACGTACCTGATTTAAGTTGATATTTAATGCACTAATTTAATTAGAAGCAAGTGTCCTAGAATCTCGGTTCGACACGTGTCTCCAGTATGATTTCGAGTCACTGCGCCGCACATTGCAACGGAAGGTTGATTCTCCTTTGTTTCCTGGTTTCCAACACGCGAAACATGATCAGCGTGCGGAGGTCAGTGGCAGGTGCCCTTTGTCAACTTGCGCGTATACACTATAGAGTGTCAATTACATCTCAAGTCTAGACTAATATTTATATACTTTGAAAAATTTAAAGAATCACTAACGGGATAAATATCATAATACCTTATCTGGCATCCTCGTAGATGGCAACAGCTGGATTTAGTATAATCCTTTAGCTGACATTAATGGAAGAATGGGGCAAAGAATTGCGAAACGTTTTAACTTTTGAAACCTATGTATTAACAGTCTATGTGATGACCTTGTCCTGTACAGCGTAATGTTCGTCAACAAAAGAGGTTCGTCCAACCACATCGCTCGTTATGATTACTTATGATTGTGGCTCATTGTTTCTGCATTTATTGCGCTACCTGTCGATTACGTGACCTCTTTGATAACCCTCGTCTTCGCTCCCCAGCACCACACTAATTGAACTCAATAACAAGGTTGCATCACCAAGTGTTGATTGATGCTATTTTTTACGGTTGTGAATTGTGAGGAAAGGAGTAGGCAGATGAGTATTTAAACTAATTAACCTAAGTAATAAAAGTCCTTGCAATGGCTCAATAATTGTATGGCCTATTAGATGTAGTGTCTTCACAATACAAAACTCGGCGATTTTCTTATTTTCTTTTAATCTAAAGAAATGACAAATCAACCGCAAAATCTACATTTTCTCGAAGCGTTTCTTCGTATTTATTGGCCTACACTTAAAGATTCGGTTTGGGCAGTGTTAGCAATTAGTGTCCAAATTATCAGGATATAATGTCAATGTGTCATTCGCGTTACTGATTTTTCGATAGTTCTAAACATTTCATTCAACAATATTCTGCTTTCAAAGCAGCGCCCGTGACTTATTTAAGGCCTCTCGACTCTCTGATTTTTCTTGATTTGTCATTAAAAAATCATATATTGTAATGTATGTTGGTCATAATGTTATATAGTTTGCGTCAAACCAAGTATCCTGGCATCTCTAAATACCCAAAATCCTCCACTGTCTAAAAGAAATTTGTGTCTGATATTTTTACCATTGACTTATAAATACTCGCTAAGGACCTTTAAGTTTATTATCGATCCTTGCTTTATTTGGGTACCATTAGTTTCGCCTGACCTATTTTGTACCATGAAAGTATTATGTTCAGTTTCTGGTAAGCAGGTTATTTGTTTTACATGTATATTCATAGGTGCTATTTTTGACAATAATCAAATTCATGCTATCGTAACAGAATTGTTTAATGAAATAAGAAACAATTTTCGATAATCTTAGCAAGTACTACAGTAAGCAGCTGCGTTAAACTGATAAAAATATTACCGGCAGTTGTTGGTTTCGGAAGAACACAGAAGTCGATGTTATTTTGGTGCCCAAACAAACTGTCACTGTATAACCGGGATAAAACGATTTGGTGATTGATGCCTCGACATCCCACTTTTAGCAAGCGTCGGTATCCCCAAACAATTCATTTTCAGGTAATTCTATAGAAGTCTCGTATTGGATATTTATCGATCGAATTGGATCTATGTAAAAGAATTATACAAAAGTAAGATAGTTTTCGTCTCTCTGATGCCAATGGGACTTGAATATGAATTTGGGAGTGTGTGGGCTAGACTAGACGTGCGTTCCCGCGTTGATAAGCCGATATCGCGTCGCCAGCGCACCTGTCACTGCTTTGATACGCGGCTGTCAAATCCCCTAGTAATCTCGTTCCACTTGCGCAATAATAATATCTAGGTAAGAACTTGCTCGCGTGAACACTGATCCTTTGTTACTGGTTTGAAATCACATTTATTTATCGTGCCATTTGTGTCTGTGTGACTCGAATCTTGGAAGCTAAATGAGAACCACTTTCCGACGCGACGTTTGATTGGAATCAAATTTGTTGTAGGTTATATTGACAATGTAATATATTGTATTGTAACATGGATTCCATGAAGCTAAGAAAAGACTCATCGAGTTTGGGCACATTATTATCTTTGCAAACACTTTGGTGCTTCGTGAGATTCACTCAGGGTTTTCTTTCAAGTTTAATTCAAGGATAAGTAATTGCAAAATTTTATTCTTACATAAAACTAACGAAAAAATATTGAAGACCTGCCGTTTTTGCTATATGAGGCACGAGCTCTAGACATGCAAAAGTATGAAAGAAATGACTTTGTTAAAATAACTAAGTAGGTACTTGTTGACTTTTATTTCATATCGCTTGATAAGATTAAAAACAGGTATTGCTTTTTGATCTAAATAGAATTTCGCAGTTGTTGTATGTGGAGTAAGGTAATAAAGAAAGTTAAATAGCTCTCAATCTTACACACTTCGATTTAGTTTTTCTTGTGAATTTTATAGCAAAAGTTTTATTAACTTGTGATATCAAGTTGTCACGCACGCAACTGATTTCTTTTCTGTATTTGCTTCATCAACTACTGAGATGAGTGGCCGATTAATTTATCTGTCCCAACATCATCTTATCGCTCCATCTAACAACTTATAAGTTGTTAGACTATCGCGAGCGTCTTGGACCGTAAAGTAGACAGACTCGTTACTGTGTTATCGTGGTTATTTTCCTTTGTTATTCGTTTTTAAATGTTTATTTAATGACCACTTTAGATCCAGTTAACATTCAATATCCACCAATGCATCTAGAAACGTCTAAATCCAAAGACAGTAGTGAATATTCACCTGCATTTTATATTTACATCCCTTTGCCATTCACAAAGTTTCTTTAAATATTTATGACCTTAGAAAATGTGATTGCTAAACGAAGACCCAAAGTATTCCTGTACATTGTACTTTTGTCAAAATGAATCAATTATGTAGTTTAGAATCGTGACGGAAATAAGCGGCGGGCGTTGGTTGTGTTATTTTTACCAGTACCTACCTACGATACTTACGACTACTTACGAGTGGCCACGCGCCATTGTCTCGGAGCATGCGACTACTTTCGTCTCTACGCGTCTAGACAGAAAACGATAATGGAAAAGTGATTGAGAATAAACTTATTCCCGTATAGTCGCATGAACTCAAAAGTAAACAGTAAATTTACATCTATGTATTAGTTATTGCCAAATTGTAATATCATACATATCTTGGAATCAGACAAGTAATATGATTGGTGTTATTTTGCGCCGACTTCAATGAACAAAGAATACTCAAAAGTGAATAATTAAACAAAGTTAAACACGCAGAAAGAAATCTTGGTACACTACCAACAATACGAAGTTCCTGTATTTGATTTATGCAAACGCATAATTATAACGATTGAACAATCAGTTTTATAATCGCTGGAGAAATTAAAGAAAAATGTTAACATAGAAAAGGAAAATGAATTATATGATTCCAATTATCAACTATTACGTATATATCACAGATAATAATATATCTGTCAGCATGACATTATGCAACGTAATCAAGTAACGAGTTTTGTATCGAGAATTATTAAAAGGCTGCCAAAGAATTTGCTACCTGACATGTATATCAACTTTAGAGAAATTTTGGAGCTGGTTAATTAGTAAAACTATTAGGTCCTGAAATTGGCGTTTTGTACGGGAAGAATATACAGTCGTTTCTTTTGAAAATATATTCAATTATCAACGGTGCATGTTGTTACATTTGCCATCCCATAGGTAGTTTAATATCCCTTTATTAAAAAAACATGGGGCGAGAATCAATAAACGCTTTGAAGGCGGTTTGGACTGCCGCATCAGAGTTGAATTTTTTTTCTAACTTAATAATATGGCATATTCATTGTTATTTTTGTTTAGTCCTGATTGTATTTTGTACTTTCAGATGTTCCAGACGTAACCTGTAGAAATAGAACAAAATCTAATTGCTTTTTAATCGACTTCAAGAAGAGGTTCTCAATTCAATCAAATTGTATTCATTGATGACATTTTTGCTTTACGCCGAAACTCGTAGTTGGTACTCGAAACTCGGTTGTTGTTTTGAAGCAATATTGGCAATATTGCTTATAAAACACCAATGCTTTAAATATTACTTACATTATTGTTTCAGATAAAAGAATTAACAATAGTAGTACAGATGTAATAGCATGTTATCAAAGTTGTGTAAAGGTCAGTGAAATCAGTGTGCTCTAACGTGTCGTGACATTAGGTATAATAATATGTGCAGCATTGATAAGGCAATTATATAGTGGCATTGACCGTGCGACCACGTGCCAAGACCGAGTCGCGATGATCCACCACTTCAGCCATTTTATGTTAATTTTTGCTACCTATACCCTTGAGAGAAAGGCGTCTTTCTGTCTTCGGTATTTCAGATATTTCTATTTATTAGGTTTATTTTTATTAGGTATTTCTCCAATCTGAAATGATTCCACCATTTGCCAATAGACGCGCTGATTTATCTTTTGATTTGAACAATTATTAATTATTACAGTCATGTAGGTTATAGTCATACAGCCCTACATCGGATACACATACACATGCCCTTGCGCAACAAGTCGATAACGAAAGCCCGTTCACAACTCGTTAGTATTCCTCACTTTCTGTTTCGTTTCCTTCGTCTTGTTGTTACAACCGGTTTGTGTAAACTTACATACATTATTTTCATTCACTTTTAATCAATTTTATTCGTTTTCTTCTCGGCACAGTTTAAACAAGGAGAATAAAATTACAAGAAATAAATAAAAAATGTTGAAGATTTTTCGATAGTCTTCCTAAGATGTTTTTAGCGATACTTGGACAGGCTTGAATTGACCCTAGCTAAGTCGTAATATTTAATCGGATTTATTACAATTGCTGAGGGCATGCATCCAGGCTGTATTGTGAACATAAAGGAACGAAATATAAAAAGAATTTAAATCTAGTGTTAATATTGGAGTTACATGTGGCATGAGTAGTAGATACAGCTTCAAACCACATGTGTATTGAAGTTTACACATACATTCTTGAAACAGTGTGACTACACAATGGGCACGTGAATTGAGGCGAATATTATTTAAAGCTATGAATTACATAATTATATTCAGCCTATGTCGGTGAGCACAGGACACAGGATATCGTCTCATAACAGTTAATTCATAGTAACATTATTTAATTCAAGTCAAGCAGACGACACCCGCTGTTGCTGCCTAGTTTAGCCGCATGAATCATAATAATGTTCAATATCGAACAAGACCCATAATTTATCTGCGCTGTATTAAACCATAATATGTATCATTTATTGATATTTATTTTGGGAGTTGAAGAATAAGTGCATACTTAGAGGTTCAACGACCTACTCGATCGACCGGAAGATGACCGGCGCGGCGGACGAGTGCCAAATCTGTGCTACTGGAATGTTTGGATTTTCCCCAATCTTACATATACGTCTAATTGGGCTTAATTGAAGAAAATGAGACTTGGAAAGTGATTCTGGTCCGTTCTACTTATCGTATCACATGTAAATGTCGTGGTAGCGCCGCGCTTGAGCAGCCAGCGCAGCAGCGGTCCAAGTTTCGTATCGTAGTACTTTCTTCGCAAAGCAAAGACAAGGCGCGCGGGGTAGGTTGCGTGGCATGTCACCGCGCGGTCACGGTGACGTGTGGAGGAGGCAGGGCCGCGTGGCGCCCGCGCGCCTCTCACTCGTTCACTCACTCGCCATGGCGCGTCCCAAGCACTCGCCGCGCCACGCCGCCCAGTACCAAGATCTACCTCCAAGAGGCCCAGGTACGCACCAATTCAACGTCTACTCTCCTTTCATCACTTAAAAAAGGTTCACCAGCGTCGATCTGTACTCCCGCGAAATTTTGGTCAAGTTTGGAGAAGATTTAGTGATAGTTTAACGGTGGGCCCCGTGAGGACGTGGAACCGAACCTGTGACACCGGTTACGTGGGGCGCGGGGAGTTGTGCTCCAGCTGTGATGTTTGTTTTGCGTTGAAATTTAACTTTTCTGTCATGTTTATTCAGATAGTAAAATTTTATCGGCTCCGTGTTCAGTTTGAAATATAATAAGTGACAGTGGTGTATGTAGGTAATTCGGAACATATGTTTGATATGGTTATGATTTCGAAGTGCGTTTATTGTACGCTATAATGTTTAATTGTGTCTCAGTAAGTAGGTGCTTTGTGTTATCTTGCCGACTAACTGAATATAATCATCGATGTATGGACACCGTTTGATAATGTGCTTACATTACCATCTGGCAGTCTAGGAAAGGCGAATCAATAAGAAACAATATATATTTAGGCAACAGCTGTCTTGTGTACAGAGAAGACAGCTCTTGCCTCCTAATACATATATTGTTTACCGTTGCATTGCATCGTCCACATACATATCCAGTCAAACCTGTTTGATTCACCGTACTTTCTATGTCAGGAAGTACTTAAAATACGTAAATAATCTTTAACATTGATGCCAAACCCGGCCTTTGTGCCCAATGACCACTTGACGAGTGCTTGATCAGCTGTTAAAACACAGCCATACTTGCTGTATGTGATTGTCGTCGATGATGGGCAATTGGAGCAGTTAGTATTATTAAAGTTTCGTCATATCGTGCTCTAGTATAAAAGTAGGTACTTTCTAAAAAGTACTGAAATTATCCATTTTAACTTTCACTTGTCGTAATAAGTTTATTTTTGGGCAATCCTTGTTTCTTTTATTACTGTAGTTATACCTACACACAAAGTGTTCGTCGTGCTTGCGTGAACATAGATTTTACTTTATGATATTGTTTTACAATCGTCTTCTTTTATATCAGATGTAAAAGATCTTATTGTGATTTGGTATTTTAATACGAGTACTAATTGTTAGTAGCTAGTACTTACCTACTTGTTATTAAATAGGTAATGCGATGATATACAATATACATATTATTATTTATTAACTTACAAACTGCAAAGTACAATAGGCTACGCTTTTGAAGGTTTCCGATAGGTATGACAATGTTGCTGGTAGACAGATATCGCGACTCTGTTATCAGAGGTCACACAGAGTTGCACTGTGATTAGTTTATAGTGGTCATATGCTAGTAAAATCATCTACAGTTATGAATAGAGTAAGCAAGTTGTCTGACCAACTTGTTTCACTTGCTGGGGTATCTCTACCTACTTAGTCTGTGCTTGCTAGTTAACTAATGCAAATACACACTCCACGGAGTTTTGGTTAAGGATATCTTCAGGGTGAACCGAAAAGGCAATATCATACCTTAAATTCTAAGTTATTTGAGGTTTAATATTGTGACGTTTAAATTGTAATAAATCAATCAGAAAAAGTATTAAAAATATTATTTCTCAATTTATTTTCATAGACAACTCTAACTTTTGAAGAGACCGTCAATTCATTTGTCACATTGTTTATTAGGTCAAAGAGAGTTTAGAAAAACAGCTGTTTAGGGTTGCCCGATGCGAAATTTTTACGTAAACTTATTACTGCAAAAATCGTATCAAAATATAATGCAAATTAATTTCAGAGCTCACATAGCAATTAGTAATGACCTGAAGAATGTCTGGTTTCAAGTATAGTATGGGCTGTCTGGTTCAGGTGGTATTTAAAATGATCGCTATGGTCCTTAGTTCGGTTATGTCTAATATGAAAGTGATGTAGTCCTGTCTGTTATTTAATCAAGTGTTGGTTGTTGTGTTCCAGTGGAGTCGCTGATATACTGGCGGTCAGCGCCACGGTCGGGCGCGGCGCTGGGCGCGGGGCTGGCGCTGCTGCTGGCGCTGGCGTGCTGCTCGGTGGTGTCGGTGCTCGCGTACGCGGCGCTGCTCGCGCTCTCCGCCGCCGTCGCGTTCCGCATCTACCGCAATGTCATGCAGGCTGTGCAGAAGACTAACGAGGGACACCCCTTCAAGTCAGTAGCAATACCACACACTACATAATATCTTAGTAGCTTAGGGACCAACTACTTATTGACTATCAACTGGTCGTAGGCTTCGGCCGTGGCTAGTGACCACCCACCAGACAAAGCCGCACCGCCAAGCGACCTTGCCGTTTTCCGGTGCGATGTCTGGTGACACCATGCAGAGAGGGTGGGTCGGAAGTGTTGCTTATTTAAGGTTACTAACCTTAAGGAGGTTTATTCCACTGCCACCTTCTCGCCGATAATCATTCGTAATCACGAGTGAATCGGTATACTGGGCTGGCGTGTTCCATCGTAGACTACATCATTGCTCAGGCAAGTTGTAGTCAAGCGCCATCCTATCGAAGAATAAAAAAAAAATCATTGTAGTGGTTAGTGACATAGTGACTGATGGATAAGTAGGAGGTGGTAGGTTTGATTCTTACCCAATTTTTGTGTGATGAGCATGAATGCTTGTTCTGTACCTGGGTGTAATTTGTACGTAGTACGTATGTATTTACAAAAAAAATGTGTAGTAAATCAGTTCCTAGTACCCATAAAGCAAGCAAATTAATTGTATAATTTGGGACTAGATGGCGCTGTGTGTATGTATGAAACATATTAATATATTTATAATGTAATTAATTAATTTGTTAACAAAAACCGTTTGTTAGTTTTTGTTAAAAAAACGCAGTTGTTTAGCTTTTCACAGCTAAATTATTTTGATTTCTTTTTTTTTGCAATCTGAATTATTCGGAAGTGTTCTTAGCTAAAAAAGGGTCGCGAGTTATTTATTACATTTTTGATTTAGACAGTAT
The DNA here is from genome assembly GCA_936450015.1 of Meganola albula. Classification (NCBI taxonomy): domain Eukaryota; kingdom Metazoa; phylum Arthropoda; class Insecta; order Lepidoptera; family Nolidae; genus Meganola; species Meganola albula. The sequence goes on along the minus strand of OW388146.1, from coordinate 16,012,854 downwards.
TTTTTTAAATTTACGTGAATTTCTCACTTTAAAATACAACTGCTCAGTGACGGATTAAATCGCGGTTTATTTAAAAAAAATCTAGCTTCCCGACCACAGGCTTCTATCTTCTCAGCCCGCGCGTATGTCGGTTAACGCGCTAAACTATTTAACCTCTTTTTGCGCGGTCGGATAAAAATTATCCCCCCTGGATCCCAAACTTTCTCCATACCAAATTTTATTCAAATCGGTTCAGTAATTTTGGCGGGAAATCGCGACAGGCAAACAGACAGAGTTACTTTCGCATTTATAATACTTATTATTAAGGATTGTGCATGATTGTGCGTTGTCTATATAACCTGAAGCAGAGGTGGCTCGACGGTATCGGCTTCGCTTTTGAAACATAAGGTCGCGGATTCGATTCCCGGTCGTGCTCACACATCTTTGTGTGGTTTGTTTCATCGCCGCTGCTCAATATCGGTGAAGAAAAACATAGCAAGGAACCCGGCATGTCTAAGAGCTAACAACCCGCGATAGGCCAACGTGTGTGGATTAAGGCTTAAACTGTACTGGTACAGTAGTTGTGGGTAGACCCATGCCCTGCTGGGCACAGGACACAAAATAGGGTAGAAGTGATACAACCTGTAACACAAACTTTGATCTACCTGTAACACAGTGTACCTACAACAATACACATGTATTTATGAAGTGATTGAGTGACGTAACGTCTAAGTATAGTGTGTGATTCACCGGTGATAAATGTCTCATGCCGTGGGACGGCTCCATACTTAGTAGATTTGGTTTCATTGGTTATTAATCGTCTATCTATAATTTAATTGTTAATACAGCCGCTGTTTAGGAAGACATCTTGTTAACCGGAGTTTCTTAGAAATGGTATTATGTATATTATTTGTATCTGAAGAGTTAGATTGGTTGAACGCGCTAATCTCAGGATCTACTGGTCCGATTTAAAAATGTTTGCACTGTTAGATAGCCCATTTATTGAGAAGGTTATAAGCTGCTTTTTATTGCACTGATGGGCACAATGTAAAATTTGTTTTTAAATTTAATAAATTTGGCTTTGAAAGAGCCGCTACGATTTTTTTTCTAACTTACTATCATAGTTTTTTTTTACTAAGGAACATTGGATAACTATAACACACAAAAATATGATAATTCTACGAAAAAAAATCATTGTTTTCAAAGCCTTGTTCTTTCATACACACTCTCCTCCACTCTTGTTACCTAATGTACGGTCTAGTTCGACTGTACACTTTAATATAAGATGTTATTTGAGTGCGATTGATAATCTTCGATTCGACCAAAACAGTTAAAAAATAAATAAAAATAAATAAATATTCTGAGACATATTAACACACACGGTCATCTGGTCCCAAGCTAAGCAGAGCTTGTGTTAAGGAAACCCGATAACTGGTATATACTATACATATCATACTTTTCTTTTGTAAATATATACTTATAATAGATATTTACACCCAGACTCGACACAAACACAAATTACGGTTCATATAGCTAAGTGATTCTTACACGCGTTTGTTTAGTTAGTAGTTCTTGTTCACACCGATTCATATTACAGTAATATGAAAGTAACTGCAGTCAATTTGCGCAGTCAGCTAAAAACATCTTATGTGTACGTAAACTGTACACTAGTCTTCTATTATATAAAATTTCCATGTCACAATGTTTGTTATCGTACTCCTCCGAAACAGCTTGACCGATTTTTATGAAATATTTTATGCATATTCAGTAGGTCTGAGAATCGGCTACTATCTATTTTACATACCCCTAAGTGATAAGGGTTGTTCGCCCTTACGTTTTTTTTAAATTTGTGGACGAAATTTTTTGTTTTTATTTTTTTATTATGTGGCATTAAAAAATACATACGTATTACATTAGTAATACGCGGTACGAAGTTCGCTGGGGCAGCTAGTTTACTATAATTTACCATAATAACTAAGATAATGCAACTAAGTTAAATTGCACTTAGATAAGCCACAACTAAGTACCTTGTACTGATAGTATTATATCATTGACAATTGATCTCACAATGTGGTCAAGTTGGTGTAGGTCATGGTTATCATAGGGGTGCATTTAAATCTCCCCCTCCCACACCTCGCCTTCAGCCTTTCCGGCGAGCCAGCATCCATGCCCCCTGGCTAAGATGCGCTATGGAGCACCCGGGCGGTTTTAGTTCCGGTAACAATACAGGGCGGGGGTATCCATCCATAATGGATTTCCCCTCGATAAAAAAGGTCATAGTTATCATAGTCTACCTAGCACTAGATTGATAAATACATACACAATCCAACAATCCACAAGGCTAAGTATATAAGAAGTCTTCTGCTCGACCTGGGAATCGAACCCGGAACCTCATGCTTACCACTAGACCATCGAGGCAGTTATGCCAATTAGTTGGGCTACTTTATACTAATACCACGCGGGTGAAAGAGATAGAGCTAGTTATCTATACCATACTTAAGTATATATAGCAGTGCCCGTAATTACGAGTTTAATAATCTCTCTACCAAGTAAAGTTAAATATTCTTTTAGTATGATACCAAGGGCAGCGCATCTAGTGGCAATTAGTGACTAAAATATTTCTTCATGGACTTAGATTTTTTTTTTTTAAACCTTAATACGAAATTTAATCACTACATAGTATAAAACAAATTCGCTTTTTCTGTCCCTATGTCCCTATGTTGATCAGCGGTGGCGCAGCGGTACGGGCCTCGCCTTAGAAAAATCAGGTCGCGGGTTCGAATCCTGGTCGTGCCCACACGTCTTTGTGTGAATTGTTTCATCTCCGCTGCTCAATATCGGTGAAAGAAAACATCGTGAGGAAACCGGCATGTCTTAGAACTAATCATTCGAGGACATGTGACATCCACCAACCCGCACTTGGCCAGCGTGTGTGGATTAAGGCCTAAACTCTCTTAACTCGTAATATAGTTGAGAGAAGACCCGTGCCCAGCTGTAGGACACCAAAAAGGGTTAAAGTGAAGTGAGTCCCTATGTATGCTTAGATCTTTAAAACTATGCAACGGTTTTTGATGCGGTTTTTTTTAATAGACAGAGTGATTCCAGAGAAAGGTTTATAAGTATAACACATTGCACCCGTGCGTAGCTGGGGCGGGTCGTTAGTTAAAAATAAAAATAAATACTGGCTATTAACATACTTTCTTCAAAACTTTAAAATTCGAAAACTTAAACTCGATCTATTTTGTGTTTCATAATCTGCCTGATAATCCGTGGCCACACAGCGCCATCTAGTATCAAATCAAGCAATTATATTTGCTTATGTTATAATGAGTACTGGGAACTGATATACAGGGCTGGGCACAGTTCTCAAGAGCAGGTACCTGACTAGGTAACAAATCCTTGCTAATATTATAAATGCGAAAGAAACTGTCTGTCAGTCGGTCTCGTTTTCACGCCAAAACTACTGACCAGATTTGGACGAAATTTGGTATGGAGATAGTTTGAGACCAGGGAAAGGTCATAGGATAATTTTTATCCGACTGCGAAGAAAGAGGTTAATGGTTTAGCGCAATAACCGCACGCTATCATTGCGTGTCCAATTTGGAAACATCGAAAAATTGACAAATTAAGTTATACATACCAGTGATTTGAAATTAGAAAGTATTTATTATGAAATGACCTAGGTAAACTGTTCTACGTAAAGCGAACACTGAGTACACATTTTTACGAAAGTTACGCAAACATAATAGTACACCTGGGAAACTTTATAGTTTACTAACTTTGGGCCCGCGTGACCTACGTTTATTGTCTTGCCTAACTGTGGGATAAAAATTGCCCATAGCTCTAACAGTGCAAGAATTTCTATCGCCTTAGAAATGTCACGTGACATCTGATGTAAATTCCATACATTTTGTTCGTTTCAATCTTTCGTTATCGCTTTCCTATGCAATATGTCTAGAGGTCCTGTAGTCCCTGAGATTAGAGCATTCAACAAAACAAACTTTTCGGCTTTAAATATACTAGCGTCCGCCCACGGCTTTGCCCGCGTGGTACTTATTGGGATAAAAAGTAGCCCATGTGTTAATCCAGACCATAAGCTATCTCTGTGGTATTTCATCCAATTCCGTCCTATAGTAATTGCGTGAAAGAGTGAATGATACGAGTACATCCAGAGATACATACATTCTTACAAACTTCCGCGTTTTTAGTAGGACTAACTACTTAAAGATATGGAGAATAAGAAGCGTTAGGAATATATTAAAATTAATAATAAAAGTTCCATAAACTAATATCTACCTACGTTTGTGATAATGATTAAATGTTGTTGACAAACTGTGAGGTTGAACTTTGAGCACGAGACGGCCATTTGTTTACCCAAATACGCGAATGATTATAAAATGTTATTCTACTTTTATGATCGTGATTTGAGGTGTTATTTGTTTACCATGTTGCCAAAGACCAAATTAGATGGTGCAAAATTATAAGGATAAAGATTACTCCATGCTTGGGGGGGGGGGATGTTTACCAAGTACATAGTCGAGTTATCATTTATAATGAGAGTAATTAAACGAGAGACAAATAGCAATGTATATAATACTCACTGTTAGGTACCTATGTATTTAATGTACCTAGAGATCAGGCGTACCCACTCTTTGCTGTCTATCCCCATCTTAATTTAAATAGCTTATTACATTAATGTGTGTCTCCAATTACGAATGGTTACACAGATTATATATTAGAATTAACTTATAACAGATTTTTCGTGCGCTAGTGTAGCTTTCAAGAGTACCAATGGATCGGCATTGGGTTCGAGAACTTGTCTTGAATGCAATTCTAAATTACAATTGGAAACGAGAGTTTAGAGTAACAGGTGTGAGTGAGTATCACATGCATCACTGATCACATGCGCCACGATCTGTTATAGATGATTAATGCATAACTAAGGAACATTATAGTTATATAAACAGTCTAGTTTAGGTAGCAACTTGCAAATTGTTATGTAGATATTCTCATTAGTAAAGTAATCTATTATATAAAAATGAATAGCAAAATGTGTTGGTAAGCGCATAACTCGAGATCGGCTGAACCGATTTCGCTAATTATTTTTTTAGAATATTCCTTGAAGTACGAGGATGGTTCTCACGTAGAGAAAAAAAAAGTCTTTCGAAACGTCTTGACCGATTTTTATGAATTCATATAACTATGTTTGGTAGGTCTGAGTGTTGGTTGTAATCTATTTTCGGACCCGGTAGATGGCACTGTTTTACCGGACAGGACGACGTCTGCGGGGTCCGCTAGTACCTAAATAGGATTGAATTATTTCTTTGAAATTCCCCAAAACTACAATAACTATGTCCATACACTAATGTTGTATAATTTAGAACGAAGTGCCTTTAATTTTAATTGCTTTTAATTATGTAGGTACGTATGATATTTTATTACCCACTAACTCCCGGTTGCGGCTTCGTCCACGTCTGGTATTAGTATAAAAAGTAGCCTATGTACTATTCCAGACTATACATAAGCTATGTGTGCTAAAGATAGAGTTACGTTCAGTAAGTACCTACGTAATGTTTTTGCTTGTAATAGTGACAAACTCTCGCAATTACAAGTACCTAATAGAGTAGGATTATTATTTAGGTGTGACTCTGCTTGTTTGTCTGATCTAAAATCTAGATATAATTTTACTAACGTCACGATTATAATAATAATTATTCCTCGCTGACTTTTATTACTTGCATATTATTATCATTTAGATAAATTTTGTATTATTTACTGTGCATACAGTTAGAAAAGTATTAAGAAATATTTATTATCATAGTTGCCTGCAGGTATTTTATGTAAATTCAATATGATTTATTTCTTTGAGATGGTAAATCTACATGAAAGCTTGTATTTGTTCAACCGTGCAGTGAATGACGTGGCAGTTACCAAAAACTTAGCATAGATACCGTTTCTTAAAGAAAATCTATTACCTACAATTAAATTTTTCGGTTTCATACATTTTGGGTTAGATAAACACTTCCAATGACCCGTGTGTCGGATCGCAGGTGTGTCTCTCCATAGTAAAAGTATGAAAACGATAGGGTTTATAGCGCGCCACGATACACGGGGCGGGATAAATGTGTAATGGCCTTCAGTTAGGGTGACTTGGTCTCAAACAGTGAACAGTGTAGCTAAATGTCAATCAATCAATACAGATGTTATTCGATACAAAGAATAGTCAAGCCAGAAGTATGTATGTACAGGTGTCACAGTGTACTGATATTTTGTAGCTTTCTTTATTTACATAGTCTGCTATATCTACTCATATATAGTACAGTGTTCTTTTGTGTTACATATCTACCACTTGCTAGTGGTCGTTATGTTAATAGTTTTATAGTTTACTTCACATACAATGTTTCATTTAGGTTTTTTAGTCACATTTATTCAGCTCTATTTAGCTTTTGTCTATGGAGAAGACTAATTTTATATAAATTATGTACGTACGCATACGGAAAGATGAAACGTAGTACCTAATTTATCATACAAAACTGGTATTTTTATGGACAAAGGCAGAGAGCTGAAATTAGTAGTCCCATATATTAGAGGTATCTATTGTCATAGTAATATTTTCTCACTTACACACTGCGCCATCTAGTCCCAAATTAAGCAATTATAATTAATTGATTGTGTTATGGGTACTGGGAACTGGGTACCTATGGTCTTAAATACATCACACAAAGATTTATCCTGGGTGAGAATCGAACCTACGATCTCCGGTTGAGCAGAAAAAAATGAAATATACGAAAATTAATAACAGTAATAGTTAGGTTATTAGTACATTGAAAATTAGTTCAGTTGATTCCCGAATAAATTTTCAAAAATTGTGAACGCTATTGGTTTATCTCCCGAGCTTTGTGTATAAGTGTATGGTGTGCTGTGTTCCAGATGGCTGCTGGAGACAGACGTGAGCGTGCCGGCGGAGCGCGCGCAGCAGCTGGCCGCCGCCGCCACCGCACACCTCAACGCGGCCACACACGAGCTGCGCAGGTACACACATACACTAATTATACTTAGTTGTTCATTATGACCTAACAGTTACGCGAGGAAGCAGTAACTTCAACTTACAAGTAGCCGCAAACCGTAAGCCGTAACCTTTTAAAATCCGAAAATCTACGAGTGCAACGAGTAACCCACCCTTAAATTGGCGACCGTGACTGGGATCGTCAGTAGCAATGTTCGTAGACTGACACATGATATTACTACTGATCAATTATAGGCTTGTAATCACGCCAATACTCTTATAGTTGCAAGGGAGAGTCAAGAAAACTACAGATGCGACTATTTGCGTTTACACGACTCAAAGACCGTGCTTAAGCGTTCATTTCTATATTAACATACAAGCTCTGATCAGAGTCAAGTGTTGTCGTAGGTATTGTAGTTGTACAATATCAGAATGTGTATATTTCAGACTGTTCCTGGTAGAGGACCTGGTAGACTCGCTGAAGTTCGGCGTCCTGCTGTGGTGCCTCACGTATGTGGGTGCTTGCTTCAATGGAATCACGCTCATCATACTCGGTGCGTTCTTACCACAACCACTTAGTTCTCTACTGCTTGATATGGGTCTTCTCTCAATTACATGAGTTGAGCGGAAGTTTAGGCGTTTATTCACACACGCTGACCATGTGCGGGTTGGTCGATGTCACAACATGGATCTCGTCTTCATGTTATTACAGTTACTATCTAGCTAAAGCGTTATTTGTTTTTTAGCCAACTTACTTACTTAAGTTCAGTAGAAATATTAGAGGAATTAAAATATTGTCGATCCATAGACAGTGTCATTCTAACGTGAGTGTTGTTATAATTCCAGGATGGATAGCGTTATTCACACTGCCCAAGGCGTATGAGATGAACAAGACACAAGTGGATGCCAATCTAGAGCTCGCGCGCGCTAAGATCAATGAAATATCCGCCAAGTAAGTACACACTGATCTCGTTTTGTTTTCTTAAATACTGTACTTATTGTTGCTCTTTGTAAGTGTCGGTATATTTGAGTAGTACAGTGACCAGCAAATAACTTGGGTCTTGACTGCATAGCAGCCTATTTTCTATCAAACATTGGTATCGGCCAAGTTATATTACGTCGTTTACTGGAATACCCAATTGGCTGTTCCTGCTATAAGCCATTGTTTCCTGTGTTTGACTAGAATTTAGACTAGGTCCAGATTACAAAAATCAAAGTATCAGGTAAATAGTCCATCTCGTGGCTTATTAAAAATATTTTTAGGCACGTATTTTAGTGTTCTAAATTATTATAATAATACTCAGTTATAGAAGAAACTGCTTCGTAATCGTGATATCACGCGATACTTGCTCAATTTATCACCTTCATTTTTCGATTACTTAAAAAAATATGTGTAAGTTATTAGCGAACAATCTACAAAACGGATTAAATAATAAAATTTATTCATCTTTCTTATTTGGTCAAGTATCTAGACGGGGTTGGAATATTCTAGAAGAGAAACTAACTGCCCTACTTGGAGACGTTAATTAACTTTAATCTAGCATGGAATACTCATTTGTATGGATTTTGACACTGTCTAACGAGACTTAGCGTTAATTGACGTCTATTGAGTGCAGCCGTGAGGAAAATAGCTCTAAAGAAAAAAAACTATTTTTTAAGAAACCAGTGTTGCCATTGTATGAAATGCACTTAGGTACCACCCTTTGAAAATAATGTATAAAATAGTTGAATAATTAAAAATGAACCGTGTGTTTGTTGTTTGACAGGGTCCGCGCGGCCGTGCCGCTGGGACGGAAGGCGGAGAGTGAGAAGGACAAGTAGGCGCGTACTTCACTTTGTTATATTTATTATTATGTACTATTAAATAAAGATAATACTTTACTGTAAAGCTTTATGAGACGAGTCATGCGGAGATTATTGTATTTGCTTTTTGAAATTTTAAATTAAAATAACTGTCGACCGAATTGTTGTATTATTTTGTTGTGTTGCCTATATACACCGATTAAATACCTACTAGACATCACTATTCAGAAATATTGTATGAATTGTTTGCAATTACATATGTTTGCGATCGAATAATATGCGATGTCTTCAGGTATCTGGTCGATGCCTACATACATCTAATAACCTACCCCGAGAGAAAAACAAGTAAATTGATCCCGAAAATCAAATGGATAATGAGGTCGGACCTTGGGGTCACTAAGCAGGCAATATAGGATTTTGATGATTTGTGGTCAGGCATATAGAGAAACCACATAAAAGATTTTCTGTTATTTTACCTCTAACTCCTCTTGCCTGCTTTAAAATACCTGTGATAATATTTTGGATAACATAGTAGCTGAATACAACATTGAGGTTTTAGGTAAGCCAATTACTAAGCTGAAACAGCTGACAGAGACGAAATAACCTGAATGGTAGGCCATTCTACTCTGCCAAATAAATGCTGTTGTGCTATTGGTAATAAAATGTGCCTTCCATGAACAGTGCGCCATGTTCACCAAACCTATGTGGCAAGTAGGTACGTACCTACTATTTTTTTTAGATTTTGAGGATATAAAGTAACAACAACCCTTTAGTGTCCCACTAGTTGGGCATGGTCACGACCACGACTAAAATACCTACAATTTTGTCCTTGGACGATCCACGGGTATATGATAATAAAATATAAAGGTAGGTCGTCAAAATGTCCGGTCAGTTCAGGTAAAGTTGAGGACAAATATGCCAGTTTTGTATAAATAATAATAATAATATAGTGGTACATAAACACACACGGCCATTTGATTCCAAACTAAGCAGAGCTTGTACTATGGAAACCAGATAACTAGGAATAAAAATGAATCACTAAATGTGTTGGCAAGCGCAAAACTCGAGAATGGCTGAACCGATTTCGCTAATTCTTTTTTTTAGAATATTCCTTGAAGTACAAGGGTGGTTCTTACTCAGAGAAAATTATAATAATAATAATAATAAATAAAATATCTTTATTGTTTCACAACAATGTTCCTTATAACTAGTTGTTGAAAATTAAAAAAGGGCTTGTCCGATATTTATGAAATCTTATTCGGTAGGTCTGAGGATTGGTCAAAATCTATTTTCGGACCCGATAGGTGGCACTGCTTTACCGGGCAGGACGACGTCTGCGGGGTCTACTTACATAAAATAGGTTTCTTTTGTAAATACATACATAAATATAGATAATTACACCCAGTGCCGTAGCGTGCTATGGCGGGGCCCCGTATAAAATTTTGTTTGGGGCCCATATGAAGGGTAAAGATTTCCAATAAAAAAAATGTTTAAATGGATAAAAAATGTTTACATAAAATGATAAGAAGTATTTATTCATTATGATTATCCGTCACTTTATACAAAATATTTACAAAAAAATTTAATTAGGTAAATAAAAAAAAAAACCCTTACGATTCCACCCGTGACGTTGAAGTCTGAAAAGATAAGCCGCGATAAAATCCATAGAAAAATTATTTTAAAAATATACCTACACTCTGGCCCATATTTCGTCAAACTGATTTATAAAATCATTTATGATGATGACTCTTTTTTTATTAAATTTACTAAGTCGTTTCTGGAATAATAAAAATTGAGATTTTATTAACTATTGCTTACGCACGTCGGGGGCCCCCGTAGCTTGGGGGCCCCGTATAATTGATACGTCAGATACGGCGGTAGCTACGCCCCTGATTACACCCCGACTCAAGGCAAACATACATATTGAACCCGCGAACTGTGACGTGAAAAGAAACTATTTTACCGACCACGTCGCTAGCTGTCCGCCTATCCTCCAAAAACGACCAAAGAGTGCAAATGAGTTAATTTAAACTGAAAAGGACATCGAGACGGAGAATTGAAAGGTCGTCCGTCACAAGTCGGCCGACCGCGACGACGACAAACGCCATTTATTATATTATAAAATTTCAGACTATGTAACGGATAAAAACGCTTGGAATTAAGTCGCTCTAATTCAACACACTGAACAAACAAATTGTAATAGATATAAGTACTTCATTTAAAAAAGAAAAAAAGCCTACTGAGTTTTATGGCAGTGTTTCTCAGTAGTTGCCAGTCATTCACTGCACGGTAGGAAAAGAAATTGGACTATTTTTATGTAGACTCGCGTCTCAAAAAAAATAAAACATATTTAGATTTTGATTTTGATAATACTAATATTTATTTGGGAATGGCAACATTGGCAACTCTCACTTATCATGGCTGTCAAGAATTGTCAACAATGACATTGGCATAGTTATGTCATTGTCTTGTCACTCCCAATAATTTTGCAGGCAGGCGGGGGTCACGTATATTTAAGTGTTAAGTTTTTAGAAGTTTTATTTATTTGAACTTACTAGATAAGTGCTGTTTACTTTAAATAGCAATTAAAAACAACGTTAAGTTTTATTTATTTTACGTACAGATATTCTCACTTCAAAAATGAGATGATGTAAGGAAGTTAAATAATGTGTAACCCTGCAAGATTTCGCCAGTGTACTTCGTATCGCGTCAAAGAACGGACTTTAGAACCTTACTAAAGTGCCTTACATTCCTCTAACTGCTATGGAAAACAGTACAAGGTAACTACAAATACAATTCTCACTTTTATGTTCCAACTGGTAAATAGGTAGTAAAGTAGTTCAGATGTAGCAAAGTAGATTATTACACTTTTATTTTTTAATTATGCATGTAGTGTTGGGTGTTATTAGTTGCGGATTTTATGTACCTAATTTAAAATGCACAATAATCAAGGTTCAATTTACTTTGATGTTATTATATGATTATTCGAGTTTGTTTTATCTAAGTTTGTAAAGTAGTTAACTGTTAGATGTTGCTGGAATTTTCTGGGGTTTAATTGTAGAGTAATCATTCCTTAAGTAAATCCTGTCGAACATCAATTTTCTGTATACAAGGTATCTGAAAAAATATTTATATAACCAATACAACATTTATCAGTTTATACAATTATTGATCAAAACAGTAAAATTTCAAGTGAAATGTTATTCTGTACATTATAAATTTAAATCAAGGATACTTTTGTTTTCACTTTTATTAATAGTAATAAAAAATATAATGTTTTATTTAAATAACAATGTCTTTTATTTGATAAGCTTTGATAGAGGGTTCTATTAAATAAAGAGTTTTAGCAGTGTTCTAATTTTTTTAGAATTCAAGAACCCTATTCTAGGTTCCTAATGTTGTAATTTTCAGGTGATTGGTCTTCTCTTCTCTACTCTCTTATAACATGCAAGGATTGTGCCAGTGTCCATTGCACAGTATGTAGATCTATTTATTTATTGTCTGTGGTAATGTTTGCATGTCGATGCTACTTGTAACAATTGTCTCATCACTAATATACTTATATCATTCATTGATCAGTCTCCAATTGTTTTCAATTAACTAGGATTCAGGCTATTACAGCCTGAGCAAAGTGCTACTCTCTGCATACTGGTGACATGTAGAGTTACTAGAAAATGAAAGCAAATGTTAATTATTTAAACTCTTTCAACTTAGATAGTTGAGGAAAAAACTGTGTCCAGCCTGAGGGCATTCCAATCCTTTTTAGTGTCTCTCTTTTTCTCTCAATTGTCTTACGAGTTGAGAGGTTTAGGCCTTAATCAAAATATGTGGGCCAAATGCATGTAGGTGGATGCCATTTTTACATACGATATTTTCCTTCACTAACATTGAGCAGTGGCAATAAGATAAATCACACAAAAATGTGTTGCCATGGTTGGGAAATTAATCTGCAACATTATTTTTCAAAGCCAAGGCAGATACCACCACATCACCGCTGCTAATTTTACTTATAATGAAATAAAATGTGGTTTGTCCTAGACTGCTGCTTTTTGTTGTTCACAAAATATCCATTTCATCATTCACTTGAATCTTATAATAATTTAGCAGTAAATAAATCTTTATAACAAATAGCTGTCTACTCTTTCAAAATAACATTTAACATAACATTATTAGGCAAGTAAACATTTACTGTTGGGATACTGCCCCAACAGGTTCCCTCTGAGGTGACTGACCCGTACACTGAGACACACAGACTATACAATTAGGTACACTTTTCTATCATATTAACCTCATGCAAAATAGGTGCCTGTATGAGATGTCCAGTTGTAGAAAATATGCCTGCTCCATACTATCTTACTTAAATTGTATTTTAAATTAAATGTTTAGGTCAACCAACACAATAAATGCAATATCAACTGAAATTATTAATTACTTCTAACTAAGCACTCTAAGTTTAACTTTTTGTTCTATTTATTTATTAATGTGTAATATATTTATTAATATTTTTATTAGGGTTTAGCCTTCAGGTATCAATTGTGATGTGAATGATAGATAAAACAAATTAAATAGCTAGTAAATTTTAAAAAGCATAATTTGTTATTTTGAAAAAAGATTCTAAATAAAAATGCACTACACATAAACTTAACGTTTAGTTTGCTGAAATAATATTATTATTTCAAATAATTACTATCTGATCCCTTATTAAGTAGGGCTTGTACTGTGGTAACCAAAACTTATTATTAGTAAATTATTAAACTTGGTGCTTATTAGATTGCTGTAAATTATTTTATTTTATTTGGATATAAAAGCTTACAGACCAATATCATTATATACCTAGTTACATAGCCACAATATTGCTAATAACAAGCTACCACATGTAGTATGGTTCGTACCAATTTATACAAAAAGTCTGTGTAATTTTGTGCACATTATTTCACTTATTTATAAGTTAATTACACTTAGTCTCAGATAGGGTTGCCACTATACTGTGTTAAACAGTATTATAGCATCCAAAATCAAACACATTAATATAAACTGTATAAAAAATTAGCTCCTCGTTTATTTTAATTTCAGTTATAATTATGATGAGCCGTATGGTTTGAAAAAAAAATTAGTAAATTAGTAAGTTGTGCAAGAAGCTTTAAAAATATGTATTTAAAACAATAAAATTTTCTGAAATAGTGTTTAATATTCTTCACAGACTTGAATATACTTTATTTCTTGTAAAATAAGTTGGCAACCCTAGTCTCAGATCGAACAGATAATATTTTTGCATACTTCTGTTCTGAGTGGTTCATAAACAAAACCAACATACTAAAATGCAAGTTAACAACTAGCACCCAGTGGACATGACTTAACATTAATTTATGCTTAACACAGTTTTTATAAATTGATGGTCAATGGCAGAATCTATTGTTTTATTATTTAACACTACAATTGACATTAACATTAAATTTAACTAAACTTTAACTCGACGTAACTCGTAGCTATTTTAGTAAACATTATGTCACCTCTGCGCTCTGTATGTGTGTGACCCATTTCAATACTTGCACCATGTAAACAAGTACTTTTACAAGGAAATGTTATGAATAATGCTTGTTATTTAGTTCACATTTACCTGAATCAATGAATGTTCTAATGTACATTCCAATTCTAGTAATTACAGTCAGGCAGATAAAAAAAATACTAAGATATCTTTGTGGTAAAATTCATTATCCAATTCTGATAATTAATTCAAATAAAACTAAATAAACTACTAACAGCTCTATTACCTGAGGGTGTACGTACACAGAGGTAAGTATCACACGGTTTTTGCCTGTGTTTAGGAATACATAATAGGGAATGAGATTATTATTTACCTCACCAAGAATTGAAATAAAACTACTCTATAATGGATTTTATCGCGATATATTTTAGATTTTAAATCCCGACATTTCAAAGTCTTTTCAGACTACATTGTCACGGGTGGACTGAGATATTTCACATCCAGAAAATATATTAATCGCAATTATTACTGACTACCTACAAACAATATTATTTATGTTGCATTCCGATTTAAGCAATCTGAGCTCCCAGTGTCTTGAATTCTGAGTTGATTTTGCTTGGGTTTTGGTACAAGTAAATTAAGCACTGGGTCCCAAGAAGGTGGTATATTCGAACCATTTTCTCTGTTAAAATTAGGATGTTTTTTAATATCAATAGCTTCGCGGATCATTCTTGGTAGGAACCGGTTTTCCTCAAGTCCGACAAGGACCTGTGTTTTATCAAATCTCAGGTAATGGTTGCTTTATTTTAATGAAAATACTACCTTACCAAGGTTAGGTAATACTAAATATTTGTGGCGAAGGGTGGTAATTTGAAAAAGGGAAGACTAAACAAATTGAATGACAAAGTGTTTCTTGCTTACCTACGCCGACTTTCAAACTTACTAAGTAGTACGTACTGCATTTTGGATGCTATTTAAAACTTTTAGGCGTTACTTATTAGTTAATTGGGTACGTTATATTGACCAATTCATAAAGGGAAGCCGGTGGGAATCGTGTTACGTGGACCCTTCGCCTCTGCTAATTAAGTATTATGTATCAGCTGTGTTTTGTTAGTAAAACAGAATTCCTGGTTTCTACTACAGAATACTAAATAATCCTGGAGATATCCTGGCCCCTGGAATGACTTAAACTATTGGTTTAATTACAATGAATACTGTTAAATATAAAGCCTGCAACCGCAAAATTTAAATTATATTTATTACACTTAGAATACTTACGTAACTTGCCTAAAAAGTGCTACAGTAGCCAACAATATAATCATATAACCATATATAAACCATTTATTTTGTTACACACTATAGCTATAATATAACACAAATAATATTATACGTCATACAATATATATACTATTATATAGCATTTAAATAAAGTTTTATTTAAATCATTCAAACAAGGCTATACCTTTTAACATATAAAACCAAAGTACCTAAACCATCCATTGAAGGGATTATTCATGTAACCCCATTACTTATTGCTTAATAGCTAATGTTTGTTGCTTATCATAATATATCTCAAAACTAAGTATTATGTATTTGCCTCACCTCACTGTGTTTGCACTGTGCAACAAAACATGTCGCAAATACTGTCTATCTTGTTTTACTCATCCCTGAGTTATAGAGATAAACTGTCTGTTGCGCATGCGCATGTCTTGTCAGCCCAAACCAGGGAAACAACAATGTTGCACAATCTGCGCGTACTCTTCAGAGGTTGATAACTTAATTAATGTTTACATTGTAATAGTGTTGTCTGCTTGTAAATCTTAGTGCTTATGATAACATGCTCCACTTAATATAGACACATTAGTCTATCGATTTTGAGATGTATTATGTTACACTGGGTGTCTCTGTCCACGCAAGGGTGCTCGTGCATACTGGTAGGCCTGTGGGCTGCCTGTACGCGCGAACACCTAGTGTGGAGGAGATCGTGCACTGTCGCAGCTGGCGGGCGAGCGCCGGCGCCGGGACCAGGCCGCCGCCGTCGCGCCCGCGTCGAGCCCACATCCCGCCACGCTTAACACCGACACACGGTAGGTAGATCGTCACTAAACCTTCCGCACACATCTTATCACAAACAAATAGCACTTATAAAACAAATAAAGTTTCATTGACCGAATTTTTCTTTTCCCAACCACTGCTGAACGCTTAGCGCTTGTATGATTATTTACATATTATGCAGATAACTAGAGGCTACACGTACCTACTGTTTTCAGTTTAAAACGCTTTGTTTTACTAGCTGGTAGTGCCGAATTAATTATTTGATGTGACATACGTGGTCTTCACTCATTGTGCCTTTACTTCATTCCGCATGAATTACCACTAAACGCAATAAGTTGATCATTAGGGATTTACTAATAATAAACATAAGTTTTTAGTGTTAACAAGTCGCTGTTATCTTCAACATGTAAGTTATTTTTAGACATAACTACTTTTTAAATTAAAATTTTAAAGGAACCCCGGACGTAGTACTTTCTCGTCACTTCAGCTTTCATAAAAAGAAAACCTTATCAAAATAGGTTCATTCGTTTATGCGATACTATGCCACCTGATATACACGTTAATCCTATAACACCCCTCTTTTTCGTCAGAGGTTAAATATTCAATTACAAGCTCTTTTATGTTTATCCGACTCTTCATAACACTCCTACACGACAGGTGAAGGACAATACATGTCTTCCATGTAACCCATAGCTTGCTTACTTATATAAATGTTATGCTTTTTGCTAAATGTCCTATTGTTTGTATCATTGAACCGGTTTCATTAGTTTAGTACTTACCTGTCACACTAAATTAGTTAAGAATTTGATTAGTTTTTTACTGTGGGTAATTGAGTTACCTACATGTCCAATTGCTCGCGTGTAAAATATCGAACAGTGACTGCGACGCGCTAGCCTCTCTCACTCGTAATCTGAATATTTTCAAACTTATAAATAATCTTTTACCTTGTGGGTGTTACATATTAAGTAGTGATTTAAAAGATGTCCCAAGTTCGAAACGATTCTGAGTGCATCGGGATAGTAACGTGTTCAGATTTGGATGTGGCTGTGTATGTAGAAAGCATTGTGTTGTGTGCATGTTTTGTTAGACAAATGTTTGTCAAATAGAAATATTACTTTCGGTGTAACTGCACGTAAGTAGGTACTTACCTACTGTGTAAATGATATTGACGGAAGTAACATTTAGTTTTTATTTTTTTATATCATTCGGATATATTTGAGTAATCCTCCTAACAGTTCTTGTAGGTAGGTAAATGTATGGCGTAAAGATTGATTGATTTTTACATTTATACGCAATAACGGGTGAGCTGATTTGGATCATGTTTGCCATGGACGTCGACAATTACTTTTAACAAAGAAGTCGCGGGCAGGAGTTATATCATAAAGAATATAAGACATCTGACAACGGTACTGCATTGTATTACTTCACGTATCTCTCATATAAATTGTATTTTGATTAATTCTTCTACATTAATCAAGTTTTATCTGCACGTTTTAAATTATCGCAACTTATTAGAGGCAATAAATTTGGTATATTATCAACAATCTACATTTTAAGTTGTCTTTAGTGCCTTTAGTGAGCGATAGACTGAGAGACGAACGAGACGTGCGCGGAGAACCTTCATATTAGTAGCGTTGTTAGTTTAGTTCGAATAAGTTAGAATTATTGGAGGGAATCAAACGTGTAACCTACACATCCTGAACGTTGTGAGGGACGGTGATAAGCAAGTGTAACGTGGAGTGACGTGTCGCAGGTTGACCGAGCCCGAGGAGAGGTCGCCGTGTCTGGAGCGAAGCGAGGAGCGCGCGGACAAGATGTGGGGCTCGCGGCGCAGCCTCGCGCTCGACGCGCTGATGGCGTGCTGGGGGCTCGGCACCTGGCTCGGCGTCAACGGAGTCTACGTGCAGCTGCCGCTGTTGGTCGAGCGCCTGCCCGAGGGCTGGGCGCTGCCCTCCGCCATGGTGCTCGCCGTGCAGCTCGCCAACGTGGGCATCCTGTGGTACTGGCTCGGGAAGCTCCTGCTGCCGCGCCTCTCCGACGCGTTCTACATCTACGTGCTGCTGGCGGTGGGCGCGCTCGCGCTCGCGCTCAACGCGGCGCTGTACACGGTGACGACGCCGCTGGGCGGCGCGGACCGGTCGCTCGTCTTCCTCGCGCTCACCTTCTGCGCGGCGCTCGTGGGCTGCACCAGCTCGGTGCTGTTCTACCCGCACCTGCGACACTTCCGCGACGTGTACCTCGTCACGTACCTGGCGGGCGAGGGGCTCAGCGGGTTCGTGCCCAGCGTGCTGGCGCTGGTGCAGGGCGTGGGCGGGGAGCCGCGCTGCGAGCCCGGCGAGGACGGCGCGCCGCCCGTCGCGGTGTACCCGTCGCCGCTGTTCGGCACCTCCATCTTCCTGCTAGTGCTGGCCGCGCTCTCCGCCCTCAGTCTCGGCAGCTTCGTGGTGCTCAAGAAGTGGCGCGGGTTCGAGTCCGAGCGCGTGGCGCCGGCGGTCGCCGCCAAGGACGAGGAGGCGACGCGGCCGCGCGTGTCGCTGACGTCCGGCAGCTGGGTGAGCGCGCTGGCGCTGGCGCTGGTGCTGAACGCGCTGAGCAACGGCGTGCTGCCGTCGGTGCAGTCGTACTCGTGCATGCCGTACGGCACGCGCGCGTACCACCTGGCCGTGACGCTGTCCGCGATGGCCAACCCCGCGGCGTGCCTGGCGGGCGTGTGGCTGCGGCCGCTGCCGGCGCGGCTGCTGGCCGTGCTGCTGGCCGCCACGGGGGCGCCGCTCGGCTACATCCTGGCCACGGCGCTGCTCAGTCCCACGCCGCCGCTGCAGCACACCGCCGGGGGAGAATTTTTAGTCGTGAGTTTCTTTAGTTTGTATTTGTTTCGGAAGTTCCACCCATCCTTATTGTAAATGTTCTGAAAGTGATAGGAGGGTAGAGATGCTTATATTTTTGTCGGTACACTCGAATTAAGTTTACCACAAGACGTTATCAGCATAAATCATAAAGAGCGCATCGTCGGTCGTCCATTATGTCAATACGACATGCAGCACTGTATAGAGATAGGCTTCATAATAGTAGAATGAATTTAGGAAATACATTACTGAATGTTGTTAACTTGCAGAGTAACGGATATGAGATTTCCTTGGAAGACTGTTCTTCTTTCTTTTTATTAGGGCAACGTTCAGGCATGCCATCTACTCCCATCTAGATTATGAGTGCTATAAGCTATAACAGATTTCAGAAGATAATTTTGTCCTAGGGCGAGTAGTCGAATGATGTGTGTGTGTGCAGGTGGTGTCGTGGGTGGTGTGCACGGGCGCGGTGTCGTACGGCCGCATGTGGGTGTACGGGTGGGCGCGGGCGGGGGGCGCGCGCGGCATGCGGGGCGCGGGGGCCGCCACACAGCTGGGCTCGGCGCTCGGCTCGCTGCTGCTGTACCTGCTCGTCAACCACACCGCACTCTTCGTGCAGCCGGACGCGTGCCCGCCTACTTCCTTATAGTTACATAGATAAATATATATACCTACTTGTTAATAATGTTTGACTTTCGATTGCCCTTAACTATCCGATTAGGACTAAGGTCCTACCTAAATGTTTCTCATAGGTATCGTTCTATTCGCTACAAAAAAGAACACGATAAAACGTTTTCATGTAGGTTGGTAAAAGGTTTTATATACCTACTCTTTGGTAGGTATACAGTTACAAAAGATTGACTTCGGCACCCTTATTTCCATCTCGGCGGTCAGCTTTGGATTTCCGGAGTCTTTGGTCACTAAATTCGTCGTGGACACCAGAGCTTGATTGACACCGACGCAACGTGGTGAGTACTGTATGTGAAGAAAACGTGGCAAAGAAGTTCTACAGGTTCAAACAAAGCTTCCTCTCTTCTACCCTATTTTGCTGTGCCCTGCAGGGTCCATAATGGTGTACCTATGTTATTTAATGTTACCATCCAATCCAATTATACTTATGGAAGAGCAATAAAGATATTGGGTATTGAGGGAGCCTGGTTCGACAAATTAGCCGTAAAAAAGGGGAAGCGACATGCCAGCGAATTCTTCCACCAATCGCAGCACACACCGTTGTTCACGGTGTGGACGATCGTGCGGTTCTCGGATTGGTCTGTTCAGTCATCATCACAAAAGGTGCCTCTTACAGAACACTGCTTAAATTCGTCGATTATAGACATCAAGGCCATGTCCATCATAAAAATGTTCGTTTGTTCAGTTGAAATGTTTTGTAAACTTCAACGATTACGTAGTTGAAAAAAAATTATAAACTTATGATTGTTTGTGTCACCAATGTTCTATTACCGTGGGAATGTTTGGCTGTCTATTCGTTTACAATTTGTGAGACGACACAAGTCAACATTAAAAAAAACAAACAAGAATGCTATCCTTATTATTTTCCCTACACTTTGTGCAAGTTAGAATTTAAGAAAAATGAAAAGTAGGTAAATGAGATTTGTAGGTACAAGTTGATGTCAGGTATTACCTAACAACATAATAGACCTAGGTATTCAAAGTAGATGTACTTAAGTAAGTAAATCTTCTTTCAAAAGCTTGCGTGTAGCTTTGATCTAGAAGATCAAACTACACGCAAGCTTTTTGGCCCGGGGAGCACGGTGAAACTGTACAGTCAGCACTACTTAACCAGCAGTGGGACACCAAAAAGGGTTGAAGTAACCCTTTTTGGTGTCCCACTGCTGGGCACGAGTCTTCTCTCAACTAACTTACGAGTTGAGAGAGTTTAAGCCTCAATCCACACACGCTGGCTAAGTGCGGGTTGGTGGATGTCACATGTCCTCTAATGATAAACATTTTGGTTTTTTTAGAGATGTGTGGGCACGACCAGTATTCGAACCCGCGACCTTTTTTTTTCTAAGGCGAGGCCCGTACCGCCTGCGCCACCGCTGCGCCACCGCTGCTCTCCGAACCGATACCCTTTACAGGTGTAGTACCTACCTACCTATGTTGTTCAAGTTGCAGCCACTGAATTATGGGCAATTATTGTAGTCGACAATATAACGAT
Source organism: Meganola albula (assembly GCA_936450015.1). Classification (NCBI taxonomy): domain Eukaryota; kingdom Metazoa; phylum Arthropoda; class Insecta; order Lepidoptera; family Nolidae; genus Meganola; species Meganola albula. Next base: position 15,991,501 of record OW388146.1, on the reverse strand, counting down.
GAACAATTTGTTCTTTGTTCATTGATTGCTTTACAAACATAAGATTACTTTAATTTCGACGTTTTAATAATTTTGTTAAGACTACAACGGTTTACTTGTGCTTACTATCTGTTATAAAATGGTTTTTATGTTGGTACTTACGACATCATAAAGTTTATGAATTCGATAACATTTATAATTATGACTATTGAATTCTTATTTTGTATATACCTACGTACCTAAGATGCTGTAATCAAAATACAGCAAGGTAATTAGGTAGGTAAGTAGTAAACAATGACTGCCCATAGATGATCGGTGGCGCAGCGGTACGGGCCTCGCCTTAGAAATATAAGGACGCGGGTTCGATTCTCGGTCGTAACACATCTTCGTGTGAATTGTTTCATCTCCGCTGGTCAATATTGGTGAAGGAAAATATCGTGAGGAACGGCATGTCTAAGAACTATCATTCAAGGATATGCGACATCCACTAACCCGCACTTGGCTAGCGTGTGGCTGAAGGCCTAAACTCAGTAAGACAGTTGAGAGAAGACCCGAGCCCAGCAGTGGGACACTAAAAAGGGTCGAAGTGAAGTGACTGCCTATCCACTACAAGGATGCCATATACTGCATTACTCCACTTACTAGATCCTGATACGTTATTCTGTGGATGAGGTAACTTGAACCTGCAGGCTGTCTATAGTGAAGGAGCCGTTGACAACGACTTTTTTCTCCAAGGGATCAGAATACAGAACCACCATTAGACCGTTGACTACTACTCTCTAGGTACTGTTGTTTCTAGGAAGCCTAGACAGTAAGGAGGAGGCCTACAGAAATTACATAGCGAAGCGATAAAGAAAGCTTACAGTGTACAGGATTGACTTAAAATTGTCACGTGACATTTAGAAGGTGATTGTCAATGCCATACATTTGTTCTTTTCGATCTTTCTTTATAGTGTCGCTAATGTAATTTGTCTAAAAGTCCTGATTACGATACGAATTTCTAGGGCTGTCATTCAAACTCATGAGGCAGGTTGTGATGTTTTCATGGGTAGGTACCAAATTCAAAGTCTATAAGACGAAATCATTATTCGCCAGCCGGGCGGGTGTCTTATACACCCTGCTGCTTCCTGTGGTACCTACTCATAGGCTTTGAAAGAAGGCAGTGTGAATATGTACGCTGAAAATCTGTTCCTAGTGCTGATATGTGCCAGTATTAGGTATATGAATAATTGTATTAAATAATTTCTTAATTTAATAAAATGATATGATTTATTTATTTTATTTTATTTATTACGAGATAACAAACAACTACAACTTATATAACACTAACAAAAGCTTAACAAAATTAAGTAGTAATGTTGTAGTCCACTGCATTATCCGCAAATAGACATAGATAGATATGTATCATAGGTTGCCAGAAGAAAAGCATTACTTTAATTAGCAATTTTTTAAATTACTATAGAGCTAGCTATAATTATTTAACCAAATCAAATCTTATCTAAATTAACAACCAAATCAAGCACGTAAGTTATATGGTTTTATCACAATTGCGAATAGTAATTGATCATTTAATAGTTTTTTAAGTCTATAGTATTTTTTTTAACTATAATTTTATTATTTAAATTATTATAATTCAATTGTGATTTTATTCTTCATTTCAATAATAATTTATGTATATTTTTTTTTATCTGTGTATGTGCAAACACTGGGTACTTATGTATGTCGTTGGTTTAGGTATGTAGCCTTAACTGTGCACTTATTATTTGTTTGCTCGATATCATGCACTACACGGACAATACCATTGCTAATAGTTGGCAGTTTGTTACTCAGCAGAGTCAAGTGATGGACGGAATCAAGTTCATACTGTCGTACTTCCTCAGCAAGGACCTGGTTATGATGACTGCTTTTGTTTGTTGGAGCCCTCGTACTTGACCAATAAGTATTTTAGTATAGTTCTTAGTTAAGTTATGGTAACTTTCACTTTAATGGTAATGATAATAATAATATAGTGGGACATTAACACACACGGTCATCTGATCCCAAACTAAGCAGAGTTTGTACTATGGAAACCAGATAACTGGTAATATACTACATATAATACTTTTCTTTTGTAAATGTACACCCAGACACAAGACAAACAGACATATTTTAAACAAATGTTTGTCTCTGGTGGGAATCGAACCCACGACTTGCGGCGTGAAAAGCAAATATCTTACTGACCACGCCACCGGCCCGTCCAACTTTACGATAACCCTACCCATGGTGCCGGCAGAAATCGTCACAACTTTTATCAAAGGTCACCAACCATGGAACACTGGTTAAATCTCAAAACCAGACCATCGGTGCCATAGAAATTTATTATTGAGAAAAATAAACAGAATAGGGCCTAGAAAAATTCCTATTTGTAATGTAGGGCACGTTGCAATTAAGGATTTTCTAGGCACCCTATAATTAGATATAGAATCTTACGGTCTTGTTCATAAAAATCTTATAAGGCTCTTTAGTTTAAATGGACATGGACATTGTCTCTTTCTTACTAGTATACATTTCAAGATACAAAGACAAACGAATTATAAACCTATTTTAGTGATAATCTTTATAAATATAATTCTTCTGTGAGTGTGTAGGTAGGAACTTCTCCCAAACGACTGGACCGATTTTGATGAATTTTTTGTGTGTGTTCAAGGGGATCTGGGAATGGTTTAGATTGGCAGCTAGTAAACATATAAGACGTTTATGAATTAGTATTTATTAGCTTAGCTATTGGGTTAGTATTTACTAGCTTTCAGGCTCCGCACGCACGTATGACGGTAATCGCGCTAAACCATTAACTTCTTTTTGCGCAGTCGATAGTCGGATAAAAACTATATCTTCCCCAGGTCTCTAACTATCTCCATAGGTACCAAATTCCATCCAAATCGGTTCAGTAGTTTTAGCGTGAAAGCGTGACAGACAGACAAAGTTACTTTCACATTTAATAATAATAATATATTTGGGACTTTAACACAGTGTCAACTGCCATCTGATCCCAAACTAAGCAGAGCTTGTACTATGGAAACCTCAATAACTGGTAATATGCTACTTATATAATACTTTTCTTTTGTAAATACATACCTATATATAGATAATTACACCCAGACTCAAGACAAACAGACGTGTTCATCACACAAAAATGTCTGACTTGGGTGGGAATCGAAACTACAACCTGCGTCGTGAAAAGCAAGTATCTTACCGACCACGTTACCGGCCCCCGTATTTGTAATATTAGTAAGGATTACCCGACAAGACAAGCACCTAACTATAGAAATCTTACTAGCTTGATGAGTGAACTGCAGTGTTAAAATGTAGAGCGAGTGTCAGAACTATGGCGGGTGGCGACGGAGAGCGGCGTGCGTCTGTCAGTGCCCCGCGACCACAGCGCCGCGCCCTCTGTCAGTGCCTTCGGTGCTTTTCGCGAGGCTGTGCTTCTGGACCTTGACTGTCCTCAAGCTCACCATGTTCTACAACAGGTAGGTTACTGCTAGCATTTATACGATTAACAGAGTAGCAGAGAGAAAACATACAAAAATCCTGGCGCCCTTAAGAATCTCTTTGTACATCAGTGAAAACTGCATGAAAATCGGTTTAGTCGTTTTTTAGACTCGCTAATATACCTACGTACCTACAGACAGCCGCGGCGGACTCATGCACCTAGGCACTTACTATTGCCAGAGTCAGAAATTATTATAAAGACTTACTTATTTTATGTTGGTTTTCATCATTAAACTAGGCATCCATATCCCGAGGCTTTGATCACCGCTACTCATGGCTGCTACTCCACAACGCCTCGTTTGACCGGAGCCTCATTGAAGAGATGCTGGAGTCATATGAGATCTTGCCAGATGCTGATGTGGTGTGGTCAGCTGCCGACCAGCTGGTGGACGTGTACAGAGTGAAGACGGATCAGCCACCGCTTCTGACCACGTTAGGGCTGGACAGGAACTGCTCGCTTCAGGACCTAGCCGCCCTTTGGGGAGCTCTGCCCACGGCTGTGGCGAGGAGGAAAGATTTGAGGAATGTGCGCTTGAAGGGTGCGACTGTAGTGAGTATCTACCTATACCTACTATCTAGATGGTTTTTGGTCACCTAGCGATAATTTGAAGTAAGTTGTAGGTAACTTATTTAGTTAAGTATGCAACCTTTTATTTTGAATTTTCATCTCAGATATCTCAACCGGAGTCGTTCAAAGGCTGGTCAGATTTGCGCCACAGAGAGATGGATACGTTCAACAAGCTTACCTACCCACTCATGTTGCTTACCGCACAGGATTTAAAATTTAGGTACCCACAGACATGTGCCCATTTATTATATTTTTCTCTCCATTTTTGTACTTATACTTATTAGTTATCAAGCAATTTACCGATTCTAAAACTTGATTTCGATATTCAGGACATGAATATTACAAAAAGGTGTATGATAATATTTAGGTAAACGTCAGTCGTTGGTGACAGGTGGAACCTGCGTCAGGTGGACCTGTACGGGGCAGAGACCAACGGGTCGTGGTCGGGGCTGGCGGGGCTGCTGGCGCGCCGCGAGGTGGACGTGGGGCTCGCCTCGCTCTTCATGCGCCCCGACCGCATGACCGTGCTGCACTACTTCGCGGAGACCCTCGTACTCTCGTCTGTACACCTACTTACTTGATTTGGCCACAGAACACACCAGCGGCTCATTGTGTGCTAAAATTGAGGCAGACTTCAAGGCGTCTTCAAGTATTAACTACACAATGAACAACAAAATCTGCTACTGTGTGCCGTGGCCAAACCATAAAACCTAAATAGTGCATGGTCGTATCTGGTCAAACAAAGGACATTTTGGGTCCAGGAGCGCGTTCATATTCCGTCAGCCGTCCCGGTCTACAGTATCAAACGTGTTCGTGGCGCCGTTCAGCCGCGGCGTGTGGGCGGCGGCGGGTGGCATGGCGGTGTCGGTAGTGGTGCTGCTGGTGGTGGCGCGACGTCTCCGAGCCGCCACCGCAACGCCGCACTCAGACCTCGTGCACCTCACCTTTTTAGACACCTGCACTTTCTCGCTCGGCACACTGTGCCAGCAAGGTATTTAACCTTCTTAATTATTTCTCAGAGACAGATCAAATAAATAAATAAAAATTACATAAGTAAAAGAGGAAGAGCAAAGCGATTTTCTTCGCTGCCTGAGAGGGCAAGTACCGTCACCGTACAGAATACAAGCAGTATAATAACTACTGTTTGTGTGAGCGTGTAATTAGTTAAGATAGCCAATGACCCTTGACAAAGACGTTACCTCTAGTGTTACCGATACCTTTTGCAATTAGGTAGGCTTGATGGCCGTATTCTTAATAAGAAAAATTGATTATTTAAAGTTTTCGAAGAAGATAGTAGTTGATGTTGTTATTATGTGTGAAGGTTACCACCTGACTCCTGCCGTGACGTCGGTGCGCGTGGTGATGTTCAGTGCGTTGCTGTCGTCTCTGTTCGTGTTCACAGCGTACTCCGCCAAGATCGTCGCCATCCTGCAGGCGCCCAGTGACGCCATCCGAACGCTTGACGATCTCGCGCGCTCGCCCATCGCGCTCGGGATACAAGAGTCCACTTATATGAAGGTCTACTTCAAGGTTGGTCGAATAAAACAATATGTAGTTGTAAGTATTTTTTAAAAAGTCAGGACAGCATTACACGTAACAAAAGTTGTAGTCAAAAGTCGTTCTATTCTGAATTGAGTTTCCTGAAGGTTGTTACAGATATATAGGTATATTGGTAGTTATAACGGTGCGTGTGGTGTCGTTAGGAGAGCGTGGAGCCGGCGACACAGCGGCTGTACCGGCGCAAGATCGCGCCGGCCGGGGAGCGCGCCGTGCTCAGCGTGGTGCAGGGCATTGCCAGAGTGCGCACAGGGTTCTTCGCGTTCCAGGTCACCCTCCACTCTCACCTTATCCCACTAAATTATAAGTTTGGGCCGGTGTAAAATTAATTTGTCTGTGTCATCTGTAAGGTGGAGCGCAACTCAGGATACGACATAATCTCGCAGACGTTCACGGAGCGTGAGAAGTGCAGCCTGAAGGAGATCGAAGCGTTCAAGCTGCCTATGGTAGCCATCCCCATTACCAAACACTCTGGATATAAGGAATTGTTTGCTTCCAGGTACAGAATACAATGCCTTATATATCTTTAGCCCATCTTTGGTTTTATAGCGTACAAGTATAAACAAAGACTAAAAAGAACTTTTGTGGTTTATGCTGATACGAGCGACATATTAAGAGGCTCAGTATTTGCAAGTTTTAGTACATGAAGGCATGAAACTTTACTACCCACAAGATGTAGATACCGCCCGTACATCTGAATTTCGTCGACGTTGGCCAGCTCAACGGGACTGGTTTTTTTAGAAGCGATACTTGAAGCCTTCAACTATCTTATTAGTTATGAAAGTTTCGTCTCTTCCGTGAGTATGAAGCGTAGAGATAACGGGCTTAGACTGTAGATACCTACTCAAATAAAATCGTCCTATTGTGTTGTTTGTATCGAAATTGAATACGGGACATTTCTCAGTTCAGTGGAGGTACGTTCACTTTACAGAATATTCGCATTGTACCTACTTTTAATTATGTTTCTGCGTTTGAGTTAGGTAGTCAGGCTTGTCGAGATCTAAAAGGTCGGCAACCTGCAAGTGATGTTGGTATTGCAAACATCCTCAATGGTACGGAAAAACCACCCGGCGCCTTCCACAAACCGAAAGTGTGCACTCTGTACATCATACAGAGAAGACATAAAACCGGTATATAAATTTAGTTCTGGAACTTTACGGGTATCCAATAATAGTGCTTTGTTTTGTTAACTTAAACGAAATGTATCGATACTTTAGAGAAACCCTGATAGCGAACGGCAAATATTTCCACTATGGGGTTTAGTCTTTTACCAAGCGCACTAGCGCCACGTTATTTCACGCATCGTTTCTTATACTAATGCATTGATGTACCTACTCGTATTTTAGCTTTCTTTCATTCAACTCGAGTGCTGCGTTCAGAGTAGTGATAGTCAAATGTAATAAAAACAAAAATACAGCAATAATATCATATCCGAAAACTTTTTCAGGTGGAAAATGATAAGAAGCTGAGTTCACCCTCTCAGTTTGTAGGGGGCTGTCCCTTCCACTCTATATTAAATGGTGGCCGCTTAAGTGGGCTGTATACTTGTTTGTTGAATTCGTAGTATGGCAAAATGAACGATATTATTATTCTAGTATTTTTTGGTATAGTTAGTACACCAATCCGCAGGATGCGTTGGATGCGCGAGGTGGGTCTGATGGACCGCACGCGGCGCGTGTGGGTGTGCGCGCGGCCGCGCTGTGAGGCGGCGGGGCAGGGGTTCCTTAGCGTCGGCCTGCGGGACGTGCTGCCTGCTCTACAGGTACATTGGTACACTCACCTGATGGACTGCACACGGCGCGTGTGTATAAATCTGTTTTATGATGTTCAGAACTTACAGAAAGTTCCATGGTCACTCATTATAGACTAGAATCAACATCTTGTTAAATGTTTATTTTGATTATATCCAAGTATTTTGTACCTTATATACGCGGCACTACAGGTGTTGGCGCTAGGTGCGGGTGCTTCGGCGCTGGTGTTGGCTGCGGAGCTGTGCGCACGAGCAGCGGTGCGCAGGCGCAATAGTACCCTCACGCCGTTAGCTCGTGCGTAGATAATGATAATTATATGCTTCCTGGGCCTCGATTGTTGCGCTTTAGACATTTATCTCTAATAGACATTTATCCAACAAAAATGGCGATGTCTTTTATTTTAAAATGATATCCGCCATTTTTTCGACATTTGTCTACTAGAGATAAATGTCTAAAGCGCGCAAATGTCGAGAATATCTGAAGCGCGAGAATAGGGGTACAGCTTCTACTACTCACGTTAGGATGGTAGCAATAGTAATATTAAATAAAATCAATTTGTCACCAATTTATTGTTTTATATTTACAAAGACACCCATGTCACATGTTAAGTACGTTTCACAGTATACCTACGTACGTATATACCTAAACAACGCATCTGAGTTCGAAATATTAGTTATATAAATAATAAGTATAGGTCTGTAATTGCTTTACACGGTTCATTGAATTCTGCTGGCTAACTTGTGATACCTTTACTTTACCTAGTAGGTAAGTGCACTGACGTTGACAAATTGCGGTCGATGTAAATTAGGCAAAGCGAAATACAAACACTGTATAAATTAATGGTACTAAATACTGCAAGCGTATTGTGTGTGGGCTATTGCTACGAGTTTCATCGTAGAGTGCTAGTGCGTGCCTACGACCATAAAAAAAAATATAATAATATAATAATCTAAATTTGATATAGAACCATCTACCATACTAGTAACTATGATTAATGTCATCATTACTTGGCATCTTGTGTTGTTTTGGTATATTTTAGATAAGTCAGTTAGGTAGAAGCGCTGTGCATGTTTAGAAGAGCAGCACGGCGAACAGCACGAGCAGCGTGAGCAGCAGGGCGGCGCAGCAGGCGCGGTCCACCAGCAGTGCTGCCGCTGCCCACGCGCCGCTCTCTGACTCGCTACACGTCTCCTGAAATCGATGAAGATATAATTATCATGCGTGCCCCACCGGCCCCCTGGTCAATCGAGTACTCGTGCTCAAAACATAGGTTAATACATTCCGATAAATAATAGCTTATCTTCTGTGAGAGTTCTTCACCGTTAACAGAAAACTAGTAGGTAGCTAAGTGGGTATTAGAGAGATAAGGACAAACCTGCTGCGGGGTGAGCCTGCACAAGGCAGACAGGCTCGAGAGCACCACGCGCAGACGTCGCGGAGGCGGCGACGAGCAGCGCGCCACCCGCACCACTAGCGCAGCGCACGCCGCGCTCGCGCCGCCGCACGCGCACAGCGCGCACATGACGCGCAGCACGCGCGGGCACGCCGCCGCGCCCGGCACGCGCACCAGCGCCGACGACAACCTGCACCGACCCAACACTCACGTCGAGCTAAATGTTCTCGAACGATACTCTACCTACACGATCGCACGTGCTCACCAGAGCGCGGCCGTGAACGAGGCGCAAGCTGCGAGCGGCGCGCGCTGTTGCGGCGGCAGCGCGGCGGCGGCGAGCAGCAGCAGGGCGGCGGCCGCCAGCAACGCGCCTCCGCCCAGCGCGAGGAAGGCCGCGCGCCTCGCCACCCGCACCTCCCACCTCGCCACGCTGACCGGGTCGTCGTCGCGCCGCCACACCGTCTCATACCCGGTGACGCTCAGGATTTCCCACGTGTTGCTCTCCACGACCACCGAGTGCTGCACGAGAGTTATCATTACACTTCATTTTTTCATTTTAGAGTATTTCGAGACAGATCTACCTCGTTTTAGTTGGGGAAACTCATCTTAAATTCGGAGTATATCTGCAGTTTTAACTGGTCGGCGTTGTAAATCCCGGAGCCGAACTTGAAGTCGCAGGTCTGGATGTCGTGCGGCCAGTCTTCGAGTGCGAGGGCGACCGGTGCGGTGAAGTCGAGCCGCGTGACGTGGTTGACGCGGCCGGCGGCGTCGAGCCGCGCGCGCATTCTCGCCTGCCACGAGGAGTGCGACGCCGCGTTCAGCAGCGCCACATCTGGCAACCATAGCTGCTCGTACATCGTCGGCGCATTGTCACACCCCCATTCGGACGCGTTCCATCGAACACGTGGTTCTTCCCATGTCTGGAAACGAAAATAGACCATGAGCAGTTTGTGCGTCCTTCAGGAACTCGTGTGGACCACAAACTAGCGACATTATTACCATTCTTAGATCAGCTATGAGTCTCATGACAGATTTGTCCTGGTCAACGAAGGCGTGCTTGACGTCGAGGCCAATCTTCACTGTGACCTTCGTTGTTGGAGGCGTCTCGCGGTCGTACTCCGCCAGCAGCGCATCCACCTGCATCGACAACCAGGTCGCGTTGTCACATCCGCACCGAACTCCTGGAACTGTCAGCAGATGACATTGCACTACTGTCGCACTATGGATATGGTCTCACACAAACCTTCACTTTACTTTCTTCCTCAGCGCCTACCCCATGTATGTATTACTTAACTCTGGGCCTGCACAAAGAGCAAAGCAGTCAATCGGAAGAGGGTGGAGCTGTTTTGCTGTTCTGTTGTGTAACTGGTCTTTGATGAAGTATTCGTCCAACAAAGTCCAGTGTTGGTTTTCCCAAAAAAAGTTACTAGTATGGTGCTGCTGCATTTTAAATATACTCATCATTTACTCTGTCTCGCTCCTTTCTTCCGACCACTTTCTTAGAACTTACACCATGACACTAACCGTAAAACGAAACCAGGAGAGTGGCGAACAAAGGAATCCAGAAGCCCATGTTTAATGAGAGATGTCGTTACATCGACTCAACGAAGTGCACTACATACGATGAACTAACGACATGGACAGAAGTCGACAACCCGTGGTTCACTTCATTAACTGCTATATTACATGTCAAACTTATACAAAAATCGAACAATGGACTACGCTAGAAAGGAAGTTAAGTAAGTAAACCGGTATACGTAGGCAGTTTATAAAGCATGAGCATTACTGAGCATAACTATATTATTATTATGGATTTTCGTTTTACTGAGCTCGATCTTTAAATCAACGTTTGATGACATTAATGAGAGTATATTGCAATTAGAGAGGACCGTTTGGATGCTTCTAAAACTTAATAGTATTTAGTACAAAATAGTTGGTTAGCCCTGCAATAGCGCTCGCACACGATGCGCGTGGGCACCGCTATCTGAGCGGGTTTCCGCCGGCGCAAGGACAGTTGATCTACATTGTATTTTTGTACGTTCTATTTGCGATTACTGATGCTGGATTTTATCCATGTCCAAGCTGTCAACCTTTCACACATACTTATTTACTTGACTACCTACATCCCTATAAAATAACTAAATATCCAATAACGATATTTTTATAATATTTGTCAATTTTTCTTAGCTTAATGGAGTTTTTCTCCTAGTAACTGCGTTGTTACTCGGCAAAACATGAGCTCCTGTAATGTCCCTTTTTTAACCAAATTGAGAAATACTCTACTTCATCTAATTATAAAAACTATAGCGGACCCCGCAGACGTCGTCATGCCCGGTAAAGCAGTGCCACCTACAGGGTCCGAAAATCGATTACGACCGATTCTCAGACCTACCTTGCTAGTTGACAAAGCTTATTTCACTGTAACGCAATGTCTTTTAGATAAAATTGATTTTAAATTAATAATGAATTGTTTTAATGTTGTAAATTATTATTATTTTTTAATGAATTGTTCTATAATTACTATTTTAATTTTATTTATTGACTGACCTTTCTAATTTCATTTATTTACCATTTTAATTTATTTAATTTATTGACATTGTGTATAATCGAAAATTGCATGCTCTACGGCAGAATACGATACTCTCTAAAATGTAATATCTTTATGTAACACCCATGTTCGCAATAAATAATTTTGATTTGATTTGATTTGATTTTACCGAATATATATACTTATAATATTTTATAAAAATCGGTCAGGCCGTTACGGAGGTGTTTTTTTTTTTCTGCGTAAGAACCATCCTCGTAGTTCAGGGTATATTCTAAAAAAATAATTATCGAAATCGAGTTCAACCGTTCTCGAGTTATGAGCTTACCAACACATTTTGCGATTCATTTTTTTATGTAAAAACTATTTATCGGATTTTCATGCGGTTTTTATATTCAGTTGTACAAGAGATTTTTTTAGGGAACGGGTATACTTATTGCAAACGCCCGAAATGGGGCCGGGTCTCTTATGTTTTTTAATTATTTTTAATTTTGAAATAGGCCTGCATTGACAATAACTTACCTGATGTTAAACAATGATGTAGTCTAAGATAGAACGCGCCTGCCCAATATACGGATTCACTCGTGATTACGAATAATTTTCGGTAAGAAAGTGGCGGTGAAATGAGGCTCCATATGGTTAGAAACCATTAAGGAGTGACAATTTCAATTTACCTTCTTAAATGGTGTTACCAGACATTACACTGGAATACGGCAAGACCGTTTGACGGTGCGGCTTTGTCTGGTGGGTAGTCACTAACCACGGCGAAGCCTACCACCAGTTAATTACCAGTTGATTGTCACCAGGTGGACATAGCCCCTAAGGTTTAACATGTTACTGAATATAGTATTGTCTTAGATTTACGCGAATATCACAAATTGAAATAAAACTACTTTTTAACGGATTTTGTCGCGGTTTATTTTAGATTTTAGATCCCGACGTTTCAAAGTCTTTTCAGTCTTTCCACCCGTGAACAGGAAGTCTAGTTTTATTTCAATATATTAACTGCTGAATAGTTTTGTTGTAGTATGTGTAGTACCTAGTCATCTATTTAATCTACTTTCATGTTGCCTGCCTGCCAGATGTTACATATTTAGGTTCGGGAATAAAATAAATAAAAATTAATAAGACGTCATTATTTTAATTTTAATTATACTTACAGCTATTTACAAAACAAAGGAACTGTTTAGTCAGTAAACATGACAGGAAGATCGTCAAGCTGTGACGCTATAGATTCTATCTAAAGTTAGAATACCTACCTATTAGTTATAATAATGAACAAAACTGCATCTTTTTGTAAATAACTACTTGTTTTAGTATACATAAGATGGCAAACAACACCGGACGACCGACTCTTGAAATGTTGACGGGCATTTATTGCCTTAATCACATCCAAAAACGAAACCAAAAATTATTTATAACACACAGTGTATTCTATATGGGAGTGTCCTATTTGTATTATGCTTACCTACCTTACCTAACATTCTTATGATTTTGTAAAACAACCATAACCACAAAAATATGCTTGTAAACAGTAACAGTAATAAACTGAAAACAAAACATTTAACAGAACTATCATTGTAACTAAATGCTTAAACCGTAACCTAGCCTTAATACTAAATACAATTTTTAATAAGCATAAGACGCTTCATTGCCTCATTGGCTAATAAAGCTGTGCTAAAATGTATTTTATACATACATCAACTCAATTAAGTAACTATATACTTACATAGATAGATGCACTAACGTGCTGTATAAGGTAGGTTCTTTTAACAATAATTTGTCAAAACTATTAACAGAAAAAGTGCCTTTAGAAAAAATCACGTATCGAAGCGATAAAAAAGATTGTAAAAAAGAAAATGTATGGGATTGATTGAGTCATAGATGTAAGTTAATTACACAGGATCCAAACTAAGCAGAGCTTGTATTGTGGAGGTCAGGTCATCATCATTCCCCTTGCTTTTTTCCCAATTCTATTGAGGTCGGCTCCCAGACTAATCTAATGCGGCTAGTTACCCGAATTATACGAGTGGCTGATATCAAACTTCGAAATCCGTAAGGAACCAGTAGCCGAATGGTAAGACTAGATGTCAGGTTATTTAGATCATAGGATCATTTAACACATCCATGAGGATGTGTTAAATGACAACCGGGACCGATGGCTTAACGTTCTCTCTGAGGCACAAGGGTCGACCCACAACCAATCAGACACCGAAACAAATTTTTGTTGTTACATAAAGATTGTCTGGGGCGAGAATCGGCACAGAATAGCCCAATCGGAAGGCTTACACCGCTCGACTACCGAGGTCGTCATTGTGGATATCAGATAACTAACATAATATACATATTACTTTATGCTACTTATTTGTAAATACCTACATACTTAATAACTACAACACCTAGATTCAAGATAAACTGACATAGTTATTGTACACAAATGTATGCCTTGAGCCCACCCGAGTTCGTGTTTCATTTGGGAATCGAACCCACGTCCTGCGGTGTGAAAAGCAAGCATCTTTCGACCACGCCACTCCAGTCCGTAAAGATATGAGGTAGGTAGGTTTGAAGAAAGAACTATTTAAATGCAATTAGTGTTGCAACTATGGAAGAAAGTAACAAGTAGTTTACATCAGTTGCAATAGAACCGAAATCTTTCACATATTAGGTAACTGACACCGGTTGGCAATAATAGATACTCGTAATACCATCCACGAAGCCTTTTTCTTAATCATTTACAGTTCCATTAGTTTTCCCATGGAAAAAAGAAACAGCTTGGATTTTCCTTTCCATCCAAAAATTTGTCGAGCATATCTTCGCGAATGGTATTATTTGTAGTAACAATTAAAACTAATAGTACACTATATTTACAGTATATTCAAGCTTACACCCTCAACTTCATCGGAGCGGTATATACCGCAAGTATCCCAAGCGAAAAAACTAACCAGAGTATAAAGTACCGTTAATGTTCATATGATTATAGAGCACTTTTTTATACTACAGTGCAAAATGTCAACGGAATCCATCCAAATGTTTTTCTTCTCCTAAAAATATTACATTGATTTTGTCTCTGTCCAGCAGTTGTATATGTAGTGTTGTAGAGAAGAGTGATGGATCACTGCGTAGTAGGCGGTGGTGGATGCGGGTGCGCGTGCGGTGGCAGGTAGTGCCAGTAGGGCGGTGCATCGCCCGCCTGCGCCTGGCACGCCGCTGCCAGCCCCGCCCAACTAAACCGGTACGCGTACCGCTTGCCATGCACCTAAGTTTACAATAATATATCATCAATTTATGAACAATTTTACATTTTATTGCAAAAACATGTATTAAATTTGTGTTTAAGTTGAGTTTAACGTACGTCTGTTTTGATTAAGATTTTTAAGTAGCATACCGTGCACACTGCATGATATGCTATTATCTAACAGCATCTTATATTAGTACGGTAGCACGGTATGAGTTTGCAACAACGTTCGTAGCACGCTACGAGTTTGCCACAACGTTCGTAGCACTCTACAAGTTTGTTGCAACGTTCGTAACACGCTACAAATTTGCTACAAGGTTCGTAGAACGCTATGAGGTTTCTGTAACGTTCGTAGCACGCTACGAGCTTGCTACAACCTTCGTAGCACGCTACGAGCTTGCTACAAAGTACGTAGCACGCTACGAGTTTGCTACAATGTTCGTAGAATGCTACGAGTTTACTATAACGTTCGTAGCACGCTACAAGTTTGCTACAACGTTTGTAGTACGCTACGAGCTTGCTACAGGTAGAGTAGTTACTACGAATGTCATAATGCTACAAATTGCTCCACAGAATGTTGATTGTTAACGAAAGATTTGGTAAATACAAACCTTGCTCATAATATTCTTGTCGTAGTAGTACCGCAGCGCACGTGACAACTTATCATAGTTCATGTTGGGCTTCTGCTTGCGCCGACCCCAGCGACGTGCCACCTCGTCCGGGTCCGACAGGCGGAACTCGCCCTCGTTGGGGGGACCCTATCAACAAACAGTATCATATTAGGTATAAGCTGGTATATGTTACTGGTTGCATAATTTTGTCGCATAATCTATTTTTAGTTCTTCATAAGATTTGGCTAATCTCTATACATAAAAATGAACTCGGATGTTAGTGTTGCTAAAACTCAAGAAGGCAGAACTTTGAAATGTTTATACAGGTCCAAGAAAGGTTTAGAAGGTCATATCAAATTTATTAAAAATCAATGGAAACACTTGATTTCAAAGAATTTTGAAATCTTTTCTATCCCTGGGTTTCGCGGACAGTCGCTCCTTCCGATATGTCAACATAATTCAGTTCAGTGGACAGCACATAAAATTTGTGGTGAATAAGTAAGTTCGCCTCACCTCCCAGCAGATCCCAGGCGCGCCGGCCGCCAGCTCTTCAAGCAGGAACTGCCACAGCTGCACCTGGCCGCCAGACGCTCGTGTGGTCCCGCTCAACGCGCTGTACGGATCTACACACAAACATGACTTCCTAAGTAACAACACGATATTATGTAATACAACCAAATACTTTTACATTTATATCGGTAGGGTTTAAAATAGTTAGCGCAAGAAATGTTTTCTATTGTCTTTACGTACTTTGTGTAATATTAAAATATTCTCTTAGCCGCACTCAGGCTATGGAGGCCTGCAGTCAATTCCAGACCAACAGTAGATTCCATGTCACAATGTTTGTTACCGTACTCCTCCGAAACGGTTTTCCGATTTTTACCAAATTTTATATGCGTATTCAGTAGCTCGAAGAATCGGCTACTATCTATTTTTCATACCCCTAAGTGATAAGGGTTGTTCATCCTTAAATTTGTTTTTTTAATTTTTGGAAGAAATTTTTTGTTATTATTTTTTTATTATGTGGCATTAAAAAATACATACGTATTACATTAGTAATACGCGGTACGAAGTTCGCTGGGGCAGCTAGTTATAGTATAAGGATTGAATTGATGTCACAAAATGTCCTTTATATTTTAGTTCTTATCTAGGACTAGGTTCCGCGTTGGCGAATCGAAAACTACTTTCTTAGGGCACCCATAACCTAAGTGCCAAATTTGAAGTCTCTAAATCCAGCAGTCAGTTTCTTCTATTATATATTTAGTTATCAGTGGCGACAATTCACGTAAAAATCAGACCATTTATTATAGTAGGTACTTAATTAAAGTAACAATGACTGACGTGGACATTCTACCTCTAGAATTTAAAAGTAGAAGGTTCACGTCATTGGGATACATGTCTAAAACTGAAGTGATCTAGAGCCTAGAAAACTTTAGTTGTTTCATAAAATATGCAGCTTCAGGCATTTACATATTATAAAACTTTTTCATGCAGACTTTATTCAAATATCAAGCCCGTATTTGCTAAAAGATATTTGTTTAGGATCCGATGGGACTGGCGTACGCTGCGCGGCGTGTAAAAGTCCCATTTTAGAATAAAGATAAAAAAAAGATTTTAATTAAACTACCACCCAGTGAATTCAAAAAATAAAGGTGTCAATAAAATAAATGTCAATTACTAAGATTGTATTTAAACGTGGATAGTAAAGGAGCATGTACCATTGTACAGGTGATGCAGACGTCGGTCGCTGGCGCTCAGCCACAGCATCATCACTGACTGTCCCTACATCGCGCCCACACTCACTACACTACACTACACTACATACACACACAACTCTGGTTATCTGCTTAGTAGGTAGGTATATTGAAACAGGATGCGTTTAAAGAGATTAATCTAAGCTAAATATCTATAAATAAACATCAGTAACTAAATTTTATTAAATCAAAAAAACGGTTTGAATTTTTCAAATCCATCTTAACATCCGAATTGATGTCAAAGTCGGCTAAAAATAATGTCGATTTATACACATATCATTCAATTAATTTTATGCCGGCGGCCGTCGGACTGATGACAACCCACAAAGTTTATTTAAATTGGACTGATGGAAACTAAACATGTTTAAGTACAAGCAAAATCTCTTTAATGGATTGCTTTACTGGATAATATTCAATTGTTAAATACTTTAAGTATCGCGGATGCCGGAAATGCGGCCGGATGCGTCACCGGAAACACCAGAATGCCGGAAGCGAGAGTCACCTCGACGCCGCCCCGATGCATGCCGCCCGCCCCCAGGTCAGGGCGGGATATACGCGACTTTTTTCTATACACTGTATGTGGGTATATTACGAAGCGCTTATCTAAGATTAAATCCTGTATTATCTCCTGCACAGTGGGAAAACCGCTGTGGCACTTTACTGTCCTGTTACGTCAGTTATTGAAAATGGGATAAAAATGTAATTAAGTAAAATAATTACTTAACTTGACTCTTACAACAAAAACCACAAACAAAGAAAGACACCAGATACAGGCGAATATCACTTGTCGACAACTGCTTGTCTGTTTAATAATAATGTATTATGATGAACAACAAAATTCACAGCATCCTATAGTGTGCGCCACTGCACATCTTTCGTAATATGAAGATAACACTAGATCTCCGAACTTCAATGCAGCTATCACCATCAGTTATAATAATTCAAAATGATGATGGTTAGTATACATTGTTACCTAAGTATAGCTGGCAATAAAACTACAATAAGTATAACGGATTTTATTGCGGTATATTTTAGATTTTAGATCCCGACGTTTCAAAGTCTTTACAGACTTCATGGTCACGGGTGGGCAAAATAACAAGAAAGAAAATACTGAAACGTCGGGATCTAAAATACTTATACCACCATAAAATCCGTCATAAAGCAGTTTTATATCAATGTGTGATATTCGTGTAAACCTAGGTAAGTACTTAGTTTAGCTTAGCAGCTATGTGTGACAACAAACAGTACCGTAGCAATACTAGCAATCGAATCAAATTGCAGTGGAAACCAAGATGGATTCCACACTAATATTCTTTAACTGATCTCGAAAGCTGTCCCAAATAGATGAATCTATACTAATTATATAAAGCTTCAGAGTTTTTGTGGTAATCTCAGGGAAAACTGGTCTGATTTGAATTATTGCACTGTTGGATAGCACATTTACTGAGGAAAGCTGTTGTCTTACTGCTGGGTATGACATAAAATGTATGTAACGCGTGCAGAACCGCCGGCGCAAAGTAAGTATTACATACATGTAAGACAATAGATAAATGTTGTAGATTAATGTGACATCCAAGTGGATAATAACTTTTATGATCTAAATAAATAAATGCGGTGTAAGCGGAGGTTAATCCCGAGCACGAGCTCTCGGGTGGCTTAGTGTTGACGTGTAATGAAGGTCTCATGCTGGGCGGCAAGCTGCCGCGTCGCGCCCTACTCCCAGGTACTGTCACTGCCGACATCCCTTAATATATTTATAACTATTTAAGAATATAATCCTTTTTCTAATTTAATTGAAATTCCATATTTGTACATTTTTTTAAATACCTTTGATAGGTATTTAAAAAAATGTTACCTAATATTGTTTACCAAATTTTTACTAACTAGTAGGTGGTCTGTAAAACAGAATTCATGGTCATTAAATTAGAAAGGTACATAATTTGTTCCTTTTATTAAAAAGTGGCACAAATCCGGTTGAAAGTAAAACGGACGATGAAACAGTTCTCCGTGTGTTGAGAATTACCACGAAGTATTATGAGTAAGCACATACATGTGTTGTAACACACAAAGATTTATCTCATTTGATTCCGGGTGAAATCATTGCTTCGTACAGGTACCTATTTTTAACTCCTATCAAAAAAGAGGGGTGTTAAAAGATTGAGATGTGTACCTGTGTAGCTTGTAGCTTTGTAGCACCTAAATTATATACTTTTACTAGATGTCCCAGCGAACTTGGTACCGTATACTTATTAATTAAAAAAAAAATATTGGTTATCACTTAGGGGTATATAGAATTTGATAAAGAATCGGTCAAGCCGTTTCGGAGGAGTACGGTAACAATCATTGTGACATGGAAATTTTATATAATAGATTTATGCAGTTATCTATGAGCTTGATTACGCTGCCCGTATACGAGCTGGTTCATCGTCAACTCAAGGCCACGTGTTGAGTCGGTCACAAAATCGGTCGTGTGTGGGCAGCGTTAGGCTTCTAAATGTCGATCATCAAAATTTATTGATTTACTGAAGAATAGGGCTGCCAATTCTCCACAATTTCATTTTTTTAGTACAGTGGGCAAACGTTTGTTTGAAAAAATAATCTCATTTAGATATAAAAAAATGCGTGTAGTTTATTGTGGTTTGAACCAGATTGGGTATTTAGACTCGAATATTTAGGTACTTAAATATATTGTTAACCTCAGAAGAACAAAAGTGATGTTATACAATAAAACGTGTGTGTATATCTGTGTACTTGTGTTTCTGCGTATTTATGTACAAATTTGTGGCATCCTAGCGCGTAACTTTACTTAAGTAGGTAGTTACATACTTTTCTAAATGTATCACTTTTTCATACATTTTAACATAATATTATTATATGTGGTTTGATATTTTATGCTGACGTTACTTTTGCTTGGTTGCTGTTATGAAGTTAGCTGCGAGTCCAGTCACATTCATTGAAACGCATAAACCTAATGGTTTAAAAAGAAGCGTGGGGCGTTATAACAATTATTTTCTTAAATACAAACTACCTCGTCAGTGGCAAACTGACGAGGTAGTTTCTATAGAATAAAGTACCTAATGTTTTTTTTTTTCAAATTCTGCATACATGTTACTTAACTACTATTCTGCCAAACTGCATAACAATTTATCGGCGGCGGTTCTCGTTTAAAATTAATAAGGTACAGATTTAATTCTTATGATACTTACTGATATCTAATTCTACTTATTATTATTAAGATTAGGTATACATATAAACACCATGCACTTCTATGGACACAGAGAAAGGTAATGTTTTTTTAAAACCCTTTTAAATTGGTTTTTCGATGTGATGTTTGACAACAAATCAACTGGTAATTCATTACTTAATGTTGGTACTATGTATCTTCTAGTACGGTTACCATATTAGTTGTTTGTTTTTGGTACAGCGAGTCTTCTTTGTAGCTAAACTTCCTATGACATTATATAGTTCAAAACTTTTATTTTGAAATGACATTACTCATGTCTTATCTCAAGATATCAATTTACGCCACACACTGTTGACTCTCCTTATTATAGGAAGTAAGATTGGTATCGTTGCATAATGCATGTGACACTGTTTGCATTATGCATGGTGTCCCATGGCGCGTGGCAATATAGCGTGCCCCCGCTGAGACCTCGCCGCGCCCTCACGACCCCACAGGTCAAGTAATCGCTGTGTAAATACTACCAGATAGATAAATGGTCGTAGGGTGGTTGTGAATGCTCTTATTTTAATAATTGACTATTAAATAAACCCCTTTTTTAGTTGGTTATGAAAGGAAGAGAATAATTTGACATTATAATAAGGCGTTCATAACATACTTGCGCGAAGGAGTATTAGTTATTTTTATAATACAAAGTCATAAAACATTAATTAAATCTGATAAAGAACTATTTTTAACCACAGATAAAAGTAATGTAAGACTATTCGTCACTAATATCCATATCGCTTGATCATCATTACTGTCTGTGTAGCTTGAGGAGTCAGAATCTTGGCGATAGGCGATACGCGAGTTAAACGGTCTATCTAAGGATCAATTTTTTAATTTCAAAATTCTGTGACAATTAAACGTAGTGCCAGTTCTAATATTACTTCTAGTTACTTAGTTTTGTATGTTTGGAGTTTAGACAAGTACAATTTAATCTGTTGTGTGATACACGCTTTTAAAAAGTAATAAAAATATATCTAAAATTCCTCATAATTGCAAGTCTTAGCGAGTGAATATGCTAGGTATATATTATACCCAAAGTAGGTATACCTACCTAAAATTATATTAGGGTACACAAAATTTAAGTAGGTAACTAATTAAATTAATGTATGCCAAGTGTTAAGTTTGATTTACGAACAGTTTTGTTGTAACGACATTATTGTTATAGTAAGGTCGTCTAGAGGTTAGTATTATTCAGCTAATAATTACTGTCAGTCACAGATACCACAAGTTCAGAGAGAGAATTGGGTATTCACAATCACTGTTGTTATTGTTCCATTTAATAAACAATCAATATTGATAGGGTTATACATTATTGCGCGGTTTAAATTCAAGTGGGCTCGTGTTTCTTTATGTAATCCTACTAAAACTGGTAGACCACTAAGTTTTTTTTTTTTGCTAATCTGCAATCAGTACCTACTGTACTATAAGTAGATATTTTGATACCATAAGTTCATCTTTACGTACAATATGACGGGCCGATGGCGTGGTCGGTATGATACTTGCTTTGCACGCCGCAGGCCGTGGATTCGATTTCAACACAAGTCTGACATTTGTGTGATGAACTGTCTGTTTAAGTCTGGGTGTAATTATCTATAATTATGTATAAGTATGTATTTACGAAAGATAAGTATTATACCTATGAAGTATATTACCAGTTATCTGGTTTTCATAGTAGGTAAAGCTCTGCTTTGTTTGGGATCACATTGCCGTGGGTGTAAATGTCCCATATATTATTATTAATAATATGCCCTGGTGTTTGCACTAGTGATCAAAATGGTAGCATGGACTTCTGGCAAACTAGTGTGAACAGGATTTGGTAACAGGTAGGGAACGTGTTAAAAAAATCTTACGCACCTATATAATACACTGTAAATTAAAAAATTTACAACTCTCGACCTTTTTTAGCTAAGAACACTCCTGACTGATTCACCTTTCAAAATCATCACGTCGGGAGCTACGATGCAACAAAGATACATACACAGACAAGTCAAACTTATAACGCTCCGTCGATTTGCGTCGGGGGTTAAAACCTGAAGATTTGTACTATACACCGACTTGCTATTTCAATCTTAGTTTAGAAGTAGATATACTACATAATAATATATATAAAATTAAAATGTAATTTACCCTTCTCCGTGGTGTGGTGAACGCCACTTTATGGTTCGAGTTTACGAACGACACGGATTGTATAGGACATCCCGGTTTCTTTGTTTTCCGCACCGGGGGTTTCAGGCAGGATGTAGGTAATGGTGTGATTATCTATTATATTTTCGCTGCACATTATTATAATTGTCAATCAAACATGTTTAAATACAACTTAAGTAACTGTCGTATAGCATTACAAGTGTTATGGTGTCTTGATATGTAATCACATGCCAAATTTACCAACAAGTGTTGTATCATTTCGCGGTGTGGGGTACACCACCATTGGAGCCCTGGCTGTCATACCCCAAATATCTGTGGTTAAGATATACATATAAAGTAGGTACCTAACTAGGTTACTACTAAAAACTATAGGAATACCAACCATACCTATTAGTCATGGTTGGTAAATATTCCGACGTATTCCACGATAAACTTTGAAATAATTTATTGAACTGCTTCGGTGATCCAGAGATAAGGGTGTTAGCTTAATAACCGCAAGGTCCCGGGATCGATCCCCAAGTCGCTCAGCTTCCTTAAAAACTTCTAATATAACTTAAAGAATCTTAGTTGCAGCTCGAAGTTTGGATTTGTGCCCGATGAAGTACGATAGGCTGACCTAAACGTAGCCGGCGAAAAGTAGGTGAATTTCACCTCTACCTACATTATCGGGTAATACAGGCCTGACGCTTGTTTATTTGAACACTCTAAACTCCAGAACTACTAGACAGCCGAATTTAAAAAAAAATTATGATAACGAACGCAAGCAAATTGTGATCAATAGTAGATAGATAGGTACTTCGTTAAAAAATATTTAGTTTGGTAATCATACTGAACTCACTTCCGTGTTGTTTTAACTTTCGAGTTCTTTAAACATGTTTGTTCGTCTGGTAGTCTAGTCTCGTCATGCCAAGTAGCGCGTCATTTGATAAACTATGTCAATATAATTCTGCAGACAGACTTAGATAGTGTCTCTGTCTCGTGACATGATCTCTTCAAACCACACGACACACCAAACATTCGCAGCCGCAAGGTTGCTACATTAATTTATTACTGCGTACATCGTAACCGCCACTTCTCGGAAAACTCACGGTGTGAAGTTAAAAGCGAAAGCGATTCGTAAAAAAATTGGAAAACTTTTGAATACCTATATTCAGTTTGAGTGCGTCTTGCTATACATCGTCGTAAGTACATTCATTGTAACTGAGAGTTGAGACAGAAATATCTACTTTATCAGAGTAAAGTACTTACTTCTTTCGCCTGATAATTGAACTAGTAGATGACCTCCTTCTTTAGATCTGTCTAAGACATAGATGCTCAAAGAGGTCCTAATGGGTATTAAGAAACGCTCATAAGGAACGTTATGAGCGTTTAAGACTTTTAGGGTGCGATGGAAGATCTAGGTAAAAATGAAAATTTAAAAAGGGCAATTTTGTATATCTAGCAGATTAACTCTGAATCAGTTGTATAGTGTTCATGTCCGAGGAGACGCATTTATTTATTCTTATTTATCTTTAACAACTGCTCAATAATGGTGCTAAAGTAAATACCTCTAGTTAAATGTCTTTGATCACGACGAAACAGACATGTTTTTAAAGGACATGACATGTTGACATA
The DNA here is from genome assembly GCA_936450015.1 of Meganola albula. NCBI lineage: Eukaryota > Metazoa > Arthropoda > Insecta > Lepidoptera > Nolidae > Meganola > Meganola albula. The sequence continues at coordinate 15,967,589 of OW388146.1, read as the reverse complement.
CGATATGTTAGACTTATACTCTCTCAACAGATACAATAGAGAATAGCCGACCCCGACTGTAGGATGCAACGTGTTGTTACTTGTACCTACTGTTATTTGTCATTATTAATCAATCGCGCCAGCTTATGAATTGTACCAGTGTTGCACTTAGTCTGTGGGAGGATCGGGGCGGAGCGCCCGCAGGTGTGGCGGTCTAGCGCTCCGCCCCGGTCCTGCGCACACCCACCGAACCAGGTCAGAAGACGCGGCACTCCAGCACAGTTAGGATCACTGGGTGGCCGGTTTTGTAACACTTCTATTTTTATTCAATAAAACGCTTAACATGGGAAAAGCTAGAATAAACAATGCAAAATAGCGGTGAATTAGGTTATTTGTCCTGTTAGGTCAGGTTAGTCCTGTCCAATGTCAGGACATTCATCCAGTTAAAAATATCATTTATTTTCTTACTGTGCAGTGTATGAGGTGTAAGCAAGTTATGGTATAACAGGTAGAAATAGTTATGTGCTACAGATTAGATTTTTTCTACTCATTTAGATAGTTTTTAGGTGCTTAATTCATACTGGTATTTAGTTTGAGTCTCTCTTAGATGAGACTGAGAAGCATTTAATTAGAACGTGCAAGAGATAAATACCATAAAACAGCCCAATACAAGGGAGGTTTCAAGTATTCTGCAACCAAGATATGGAACGATTTACCACCTTCTCTGCGACTAAGTGTGTCCCAAATGACATTGAAAACACATTTGCATAGAGAATTCCTAAACCAACAAAAAATATTGCAGCAGTGCCGTGTGACATTTTGTGGCTATCAACTTACATACAATTAATGTTAAGGAGTTAGTTGTTGTGAAAATTCTGGTGCGTACTTATATCGATGTTGTCACTAGGTCCGGGGCCAGCTGAACATCATTGCTGTGCGCTAGTACCTACAGCAATAACTGAGCTGGATCCCGAGTTGCACGCTAAAAGTTGTGATTAATATTTATTTCGTGTCAGATTATACCTATAGTGTGTAGCAAAATAAATTGCTTAAAGCCACTGGTAAATTATTTTACGAGTTATTTATCTATCTAATTCAAAACCTCACTTACAGTACCGTGCGATGAGGGTCGCTTTGTAAAGCGGTTACATTACACCAAAATTCTTAGTAAGCTAACCCCTGAACTGACTTATTGACTATCCGATACCAATTTATCTATTCCAAAAATGAAACCTAACTGGTTTCATTTTCCTCATCGTCTGCGTCCCAAAAAAAGCGAAACCCGGACTTCCTTTAAGTATAGTAACTATATTTACATAAATTTATTCTTGTTATCAAATAAATCTAAACAATATTAGATAACGCCAGCCATATTGAAATAGACGCCACTCGCTAGTAGGTAATGGGTCATTGTAGTGTCCTTCTGAGAATGTTACTTATCACTGCGCCGGCGGCGGCGGGTGCAAATATTTTAGGATAACTTTATTCCGCAGTGATAACTATATATGTACTATCTACTTACTAAGAATTTTGCTAAATCTATTTGATTTAATAATCTGTCATATCCATGTTAGTCAAATTAAATGGGGTCATTTCTAGGTACTGATAAAAGTATTGAACAAGAAGGTAATATACTTAAGTATACAGACAGTTACGTTAACTAAATGTTCAAGTTAATTAATTACGGTTTAACTAAAACATAAATAAGTACTCCGTTAGCCCATGTACCTAACTATCGAGTAATCGGTAATTTCGTGTTAGATTTTTGTGTTGATTTATAGGAATACTTAACTATTTTTTTACGTAGTTAACGTTTAAATATCTTAATATCATTAATTAATTATTAAAATTATCCATATGAGCTGGTTTGTTTTCCATAAATATTCCTTTTCAATTTTCTATAAAGCCTCAAATGCCTTCGATTTTTTAAGGTACAAGTTCTCCTTCTAATAGGAACAATAATATACCTATTAAGATTTTTGGCAATCTTTTGTATTCCTCCGGTAATTACATCCCGTGTACCAACACGGGATGTTTGGCTTTGAATACTATTTCAAGTCAAGTATGTTGCAAAGAATTCACGATTATGTTAACGAGCTCTTGTTTCGTAAAGTATTTATCTAAGTCCATAATTATTTGTATCGACCTCAACTCTCCGGAGATGGCCAACTCGCGAGAATCCCACAGCGTAAAAACAAAACAGAAGATCAACATTTTCCTATCTAATCCATGGTACAATAGTAGGGTTTTTGTGGATATGTTCCCAAGAAATTATAACTAATTAATATTAGTCAGGAGCATCGTTGTTAGATATTTTTTTAGGTTTAGATGAGACCAAGCAACTGGATCAAAAAAAATATCAAGAAACTAGGCCAACTATCTACTTCTAACCTACATCACTTCGTCCCTTTTTTAGTGTTCCACATGTGGGCACGGCTCTCTATCAACTATCTTACGAATTGAAAGCACATACTTATACCTACTTACTTATTACTAAATCATTACTAATGAACACATCCTAATAATGCCAAAGGCCAGAGAGCCAATACCTAGTTCCTACCAGTCCTCCTAAATTTGATTACGTGTAGCAGATACGGTGATTAGCATAGGTACTCTCCGAGTTATTGTGTCGTTATAATATAAATAGGTAATTATAATAATGCTAAGTTGGAAATAAAACAATTTTATATTTAATTATAAAGGAAAACTGTTTCACCAGTACGCAATTTTTTTTTTGGTCACTCTTTGATCAATACGAGTACCTAGTAAATATATTAAACCTTTTTTAAATTATTTTCTTAGATTTAAGCGAATATCACACATTGAAATAAAACTATTTTGTAACGGAAACGTATAAACCGCGATAAAATCCATGATAAAGTAGTTTTATTTCAATATCTTTTATTAGCTAATATTTCTAATAATTGCTCAATTTTTTCTTCATTTCTTTATGTTCTTTATTCGACATTAATTCAGCAAATTATGGACGATTTATTCATAATTATATCGATGAAAGCGCACAGCGTAAAATTAGCGGTCAGGGTGTTCTCAACGTTTGTGCAATCGTTAAAAAAATTGTTTTATAAGTAAATCTATAACTAAATCACAATTTGCTCTCTCTGTATAATGAACGCTCTGCGCTAGTGTTGTGTCGTAGTATAGTTCACAGGGGCCGCATTCCTCTGGTATGATTCAGAGGCGGTCCACGGGAATGTGAAAGCAGAGGAATCCGGTCGGGAGCACCCGGAGACAGGTGGAATTCATTGTACCGTACGTGTGAACATCAGCATTTCGGATAGTGGTCTCACTGTAGACTCTAAATGTACTAAGGACCTCTGTGGCCTTAATATAAAATGGATTATAAGCATAAAGTTGGGATATATTACTCAATATAAAAAAAGAATCTGACTGACTGACATATCAACGTACAAACCGCTGGGTCTAGAGCAGCTGTCGTCAAACTGTGGCCAGCGACAAACCAAACAATTCTATTTAGTTATTTTATTTATTTATAAGGAATGTCAACAGTATAAAGCACCAACATGACAATAAAATCATTGGCAAGTACAAGGGCTTGTGCTTATGCCAATTATAGACATGCACAACATTATCATTAAAAATTATTACAATACAAATACTTACAATAACGAATAATTTAATAAATCGCATTATTTACTGTTCAGTGCTTTTATATGATACTAGCAAACCCGGCGAACTCCGTTTCGCCACCAGATGGCTTCGTTTTATGTAACATTTTCCCGCTTTTCTTTTGAATTTTTTCCTGAATTTTCTTTACTATAAGCCTCACGGAGCCTGAGACCTTTCTAACGAATGCAAAACCGTGGAAATCGGTTCGTGGGTTCTGGATTTATAGCCTCAGGAAGGAAAACTCGACTTATTTTTATATAGTAGATAATTATAATTTATGATTATTATGTTTTAATAATTTCATCCGCAAGCGGGGGGGGGGGTGGTCATTTGTTATGTCTAAATTAGTAGATAACAACCTCAATTCGAAACAAAAAAATGCTAAAGCTAAGTTTGCCGTCTGTTATTTTGATTAATATCAGCAAGAAAAAGGATTAAAAGTAATCAGTGATATTTTAACTGTGAAATATTCAATTTATTCATCCATTTGGTAATATCAAAATATTTATTTTTGGGCTTGCGTTTGACCACAACTTGCCTGATGTGAAGCAATAATGCAGTCTACGATGGAACGCGCTTACCCAGTAAATACCGATTCACTCGGGACTTGAAAACCGGCAGATTAAAGCTATCGGGAAACGCAGATGCCGGCAGCGAATTCCACAACTTGGCAGTTCACATAATGAAAGTGGAAGCAATGCGCTTTGTGCGTACCCGTGGTGTTTGTATCTATTTCCGGGCCTGGCTCTGCTTTACCGGGCAGGACGACGTCTGCGGGGTCCGCTAGTATAAAATAATTATTGACACCTTTAAAAAGGTTAGTCAACCTTATATTTTATAGTCAGAGGCCTTTAAATGATTCGTTTAATTTAGTCTAAAGCGCTTCAATCTTTGTTGTAAGTCGCTTTTCTTTCTTCATAAATTAGAAACGAAAATTACATGTCAGTTTAATTTCAGACTCCACCGTTACATCTATCGCCAAGATCTATAGACTCCATTAACTGGCGCCGAAAACAACGTGATCAACAATTCCTAGAAAAGTTATCCACTTTGCTATCAACGAGTAACCCACACAGCCGTCGCGCGTCGGCTCCTGACTGTTACAAAGCGGTTATATTTAGATATACTGCGGTTATACTTAGGTGCTTAGACTTAATCATTTTGATCAAAATTCATCTTTTTGCTAAAGTTAATAATTGAAAAAGGCGCCGCAATAGGAACTTGTGTTATTTTCAAGAATTATGGGGAACGCACCAATTTAAGTTAAGTAATGCTACCAGAGCAGCGGTGGCGCAGCGGTACGGGCCTCGCCTTAGAAAAATAAGTTCACGGGTTCGAATCCTGGTCGTGCTCACACATCTTCATCTCCGCTACTCAATATCGGTGAAGGAAAACATCGTGAGAAAACCGGCATGTCTAAGAACTATTCTTTCAAGGACATGTGACATCCATCAATCCGCACTTGGCCAGCGTGTGTGGATTAAGTTTATATTAAAAAAAGAAACAATTACTTATCATGGTTAAATTTTGTGTGATTAATAACTAAATATCTGGATGATAGTATTTTTTTTAAATGACATTTTCTAAAAATGATTCCTAGCTAGATCGATTTATCGCCCCCGAAACCCCCTATATACTAATTTTTATGAAAATCGTTGGAGCCGATTCCGAGATTCCAATTATATAAAAGAATTGCTCATTTAAAGGTATATTAGATACTAGCTGTAATACCCGGCTTCGCTCGGGAGTTGATATGAGGTTACGTGGTAGTTGAAATAAAAAAATAAACTATGACGTAAAAAGTAAAAAATATATATGTATTGAAAACATATATATTTACATGTATTTACATTATCATGGACATATATATTTACATGTATATTTAAACATATATATTTACATGTATTTACATTTTCTCATTATTTATACTACTTGTTTATAAACAACATTTTTCATTTTATTGTCCGGGGTATATATATATAAATTTTTCGAATTTCCTACTCTTGAGCAAGCTACATAAAGCTGACCGTGAGAGAAGCAGGATTCTTTGAGGTTGATGCCACAATATTTTAAAGTTTGCCCTTGCGCTTTGTTAATTGTAAAACTAAAGGCTAATTTAATTGGAAACTGCAATCTTTTAAATTGAAATGGCAATTCAGAAGAGATCAGTGGTATTCTAGGTATAAATACTGTGTGTCCTTTGTTCTTTCCAGAAATAAGTTCAGCTTCAATGATATTATTCGATAGCTGTTTTACGATCATCCTCGTTCCATTACATAGTTTTGGGGAGTTGAGATTTCTAAGTAGTATGATTGGAGATCCAATTTTCAGACGAAGGCAGTGTAATGGCATTCCTGGTACTTGTAAAGAGTTTAGAAATTCAGTAGGGAAGTTGACACTTTCTTCAATGGTTACCATCGTGTCGATCGATTTATATACTTTCTCTTCACCAGGTATTTTCTTTAGAATATTAAAATTGATATCGTCAACAATATTATTTTTAGTGGCCAAAATTGCTCTTTGAAATAACCACTCTACGTTGGTATAGTTCTGAATAATATTTGGATAAATTTTGTCGATTAGTTCGTTTTCAGTAGTGGCTATGTTACAGAAATCACTATTGAGTTCAATGAGACCGGTCGTTTGGTCAGTAGGATATGTACCTTCGCCTATTTGTAAAAGCATTTTAGCAAAATGTGCTGTTGTTTCATCTTTTGATAATTCAACCCTCATGTTTTTTGTTAATTGCAGTATTTGTACTTCTGGCCAGAGATGTGACTTTTTTAAGCATGCATTGATCTCGTCTGCTGGTGTTGACTTGGGAATAACTGGAAGTGTTTGTCGAAAATCTCCTGAGAGTATGAGTAGAGCTCCTCCCATTATTTCAGAGTTTTTTCGCAATTCTTGTAATGTTCTGTCCATGGCTTCTAGTGATTTTTTATGGGCCATGGTGCATTCATCCCAGCAGATAATTTTAGCTTGTTTTAGAAGTTGACCCCGTCCAGATGCTCCTGAGACTTTACATACCGGGAATTGTTGTTCGGCTATATTCAACGGTAGTTGTAAGGCAGAATGAGCAGTTCGTCCTCCTTCCATAAGTGTGGCTGCAATGCCGGATGATGCTAGTGCCAGTGCGATGTGTTTTTTAGCACGTATTTCCGCCAGTATTAGATTTATTAGAAACGTTTTACCGGTGCCTCCTGGTGCGTCCAAGTAAATAATTCCACCAGTGTTGTTATTTATTCGGTTCATTATAACGTTGTAAATTGTTTTTTGATTGTCATTGAGGAGTGGTTTATTGTGAGCAATGTATTCAAGTAGTTCATTGACGTTGTAGCTTTTTTCCTTTGTAATTTCGTAGTTTAGCATACTGAAAGCATTTCTTTGTGGTGCTGGCATTCCAAGTTCTACTAAGGTCCGGTTATTTATTGCTAAGCATTTATCTTCTAAGCGAATGAGTGTTTCATTGAAGATGTTGTCACTGAATTCTATAGTCAGTTCTGGATTAGCTTGTCGGATTTGGTACAATATATCATCACTCATACTCCTTTTGAAAGAGTCCCATAGCTGTTTTGGGTTTGATGGGTTACATGTTGTTAGAATTATGGCGAATAACTCTCGAATTTGTTCAGCTGAAGCTGTGAGTGTGGCTTCTTGTAGTGTTAATTCCCAGTGGTTATCGTTTTCCAATAATCCTAAGCGTTGACATGCTTCTCTGTACGTCTGGCATAGGTAGCCGTCAATAGTCCTGAGATCTGTGAAACTTGTTGGTCCTCGTATTTCGTGTAACAACATCCGGAGATAGAAACATTCGGCATTGTTTGGATGTACAGTGTATACTCGACCTATTGTGTTAGTTTTCATTATTTCTGGATGACCCTCTTCTGGCATTCCTTGTTTTCGTCGTTGAAAAATTTTTCTTGTTTTGTCCCACGTATAATAAATAGGGACGTCGACATACAGTAACGTCTTTGCGAATGGATCCGTTTGGCAAAGTTGGAAAAAAGCTGTTAATGTTGTGTTCTGAGGTGGTTCGCTTGCAATTTTTCTAGCCGAGTCTTTTGTGAAGTAAACTCTCTGTCCATTCTCCAAATGTACTGCTAGATGTTGCACAGCTGGTTCGCGTTCGTGTATGGGAAAACTAAAAATCCTCCACGCTGCTTCGTTACTGTTGATGTATCTTCCCATTTGGTACATGAGTATCTCATCATTTCTGTTATTTTGTTCGCTATTTTGGACTATTTGAAATACTGCCATATCACTACCTTTGTTTACGTACTTACATATATATTTAATAGATTTTACTGAATTGCAATATTCAACGTTTATGTGTGCTTGGAACATTTTAGAAAGTAGTGGGTTATATGGTACTACCCATTGATTATCTATTTCCAGTTCATCTCTGCCTTGTATTCGTATTTTTGCTGTGAAACCACCGTTTTTCGGTGATCGTCTTCTATATTTGGGATAGCCGTCATCTTCAGTTTTTGTATCGTCTACGTATGGTTTTGGATATTTTTTTGTACATTTTCCATCACGCATGCATGGCGCATTAAAGTTTAATGGTCCACATGGTCCGTGAATCATGTTTTTCACTACTATGCTGTATAGTTCCGGATCTTTTTGTGGATTGGGAAATTCAGCTTGGATGATTTTGTCGATATCCGTGAGATAAATTTTATCGTGTAGCCATATGAGATTGTGTGAGTGAGGTAATCCTCGTTTTTGCCACTCGATTGTATACATCCAGCATCTAACGGTTCCAAAGATGTGGTATTTTGTGATGACTTCAATAAATCTTATTTGTTTTTGTCGAAAAACTCGGGCTATTATGTCGTGTCGATCCATGGAGGTTTGTCCATATTTTAGTTGTTCTTTGATTTCTGGCCATGATGAGTTGCATGTAAATGTTATGAAGAGATCAGGTCGTCCATATTTTCTTACGTAGGTCATGGCATCTTGAGTATATTCGTGCATATGTCTTGGACTTCCTATGTATGATGAGGGTAAGATTACCATTGTTCCAATATCGTCAATATTGCCGTCATTTATGATCGCATCTCGAAGGTGGATGTATTCTTCTGTGCGTAGTTTCTTCTGATTCAGTCTTATGTAAAGCATCCGTTCTGCTTCTATTTTTGCGTACATATCTACCAGAAATTGTTGGAATAAACGGCGAGTGTTGAGAATGTGATTGTATATTTCATTGTCTCTGATCATTAAGCGGTAAGCATAGAACTCCTTGGAAGTGACTTTTTTGTTTGTTTCTATGCCTGTTTCAGGATGAATTTGTTTTATATTGAAATGATAACCGTCCTCTCCGTGCAGAAATATTAAAGGATATTGAAGAGAATCATATGAACGGTGTGTCTCTGCAATGCGTTGTAGTCCTTTTCTTCTTCGTTGTAAAATTATGTCACGGCTTGTATTTTCATTGTCCACAATTACGATGGCGACTTCATCTATCTGAGGTGCATTAAATCTACGTTCGTGTTCTCCACGTGGTCTTTTATCGGCTCGAATCACAATTTTATAGTCATCAGAAATCATGCGATCTAGTGTTGTTTTGAATATGTAAATCAGTTGATTGTATTTGTGTAAGATCCTCTGTACATCTTGGATTATTTCGCGTTTCAATCCATTAAAATGTGTACTTCGTTGATCAATTTCTTGTTCTTCATTTCCAATGAAATATACTTGCAGAAATTTATAGTCATCGTTAGGCATTGGTAGTAACGATCCTATTTTGTGATAAATTTGCCCTTGAATTGAAAATACATATTCAAATTCATCTCTATTAGTGTTAGTCGAAGTAACACCGAAAGAAGTCATTTGAAAGCAGGAGTTGTATGATCTTATATTTTGAAGAAAGTGTTTTGATTCTGGTGTTTCCCCGGTCATGTAATGTAGAAATTCCTGCGGAGGTGCTTCCAGTGGTGGTAATCGAATTTTTCCATTCATGCAACAGAGACCTGGTGTTTCTTTACTGAATTTTTTCGCGTGGCAAAATTGGCAAATGTTATTCATTTTTCCGATCACAACATATTTATGATTGTAATATTTCTTCGTCGATTCGTAGTGGAATGCTTCCTTTGTTAGATTATCTTTTAAAATTCTCGATTCTTCAATAGTTTTATTTTCGCTTCTTTCTTCGCTTTTTCCGCTTCTCAGGGTGCTCATTCTGGTTCGTTGATTTTGTAAACGTGCTTCGCGCTGTTCTTCCGTTTCATTTCTTCGATATTCTTTTTGTTTCCGCCGTTTCGCTGCAGAACTGGCAAGATCTCCACCTCTTTTACGTCTAGGCATTATATTCTGTAAAATATAAATTAAATGAACATTTTATAGACAAATATATTATTACGTAAACGTGGGGCACGTTGAGACAAAGAAAACAAAATTATTTAATCTTCAAGCGGTCGCGCGATATTTTGTTTACGGCCAAAGTATATCGATTCAACGCCGCGCGACTACTTGAAAGTTAAGGAAATTACAATTAAAAGAAAAGAAAAAAAAACCATTAGAATTAATTAAATACATTATTAAAAATACTCACATTTAATATTTCACAATAAAGGCTCACAGATAACTTTTTTTTTTCTTCACTTCAAGATCATGAATTAATTAAACACACTATTAAAAATACTCACACGTGATACTTCAAAATAAAGGCTCACACAGGTAACTTCTTTCTTTTTCGTTTCGAAGTGGCTTGTTCCGCTGTTCAAATCGAATTAATTCTGGCGGGCGACACCGGGCTCTTATATATTCAGAAAGCTAGGCTCTAGGGTATTCCAGAAAGTTGGCTTTATGGAGACTATACACATGAAGTGTATAGTTGGCTCTAAGATATTCGAGAAAGATGGCTCTAGGATATTCAAGAAAGTTTGGGAATATTTACTTTCTCACACCTTCTAGGTATAGAATGTTCTCGACGTTATCGTTCGCCGTAACAATAGGTTTTGCAGCTGTAGCATACGCAGTAAAGGCGCGAAATTTAAAAACTTAAATTTTAAAATGTTTTCAGAAGTAATTTGAATAACTAAAATGATATCGCTTTAACTCCAACATATAAGTTAGCTACTGCTGTATAAATACACAAAATTTAATAACTTTATTATGGTAACAAATGTAATTTAAGACTTTATTGAAATGAGAATTTTAAATTTCGCGCCCCAAATAATCGTTCTTTTAAGTCCATATTGTGTACAATGAATGAAGTTCAACTATTTGACAACAGATGGCGCGACTACACTTACTTTCCAAGTTGAAGGGTTGGAAAAGCCCTTATATCTTTAAAAACACACCCTTTAGGTTAAAACGGGAACTTTCTTGTTCGAGGGGGGATAAAGGGTTATGGTAACAAATGTAATTTAAGACTTTATTGAAATGAGAATTTTAAATTTCGCGCCCCAAATAATCGTTCTTTTAAGTCCATATTGTGTACAATGAATGAAGTTCAACTATTTGACAACAGATGGCGCGACTACACTTACTTTCCAAGTTGAAGGGTTGGAAAAGCCCTTATATCTTTAAAAACACACCCTTTAGGTTAAAACGGGAACTTTCTTGTTCGAGGGGGGATAAAGGGCTATCACACTATATAAGTCCCTTTATCGTGATGGGACTCCTTTTTAAGTTTTATCGGCACGCACATTTTATCAACTTAGTTTTATTATATATAATGACTAGCTGTAATACCCGGCTTCGCTCGGGAGTTGATATGAGGTTACGTGGTAGTTGAAATAAAAAAATAAACTATGACGTAAAAAGTAAAAAATATATATATATTGAAAACATATATATTTACATGTATTTACATTATCATGGACATATATATTTACATGTATATTTAAACATATATATTTACATGTATTTACATTTTCTCATTATTTATACTACTTGTTTATAAACAACATTTTTCATTTTATTGTCCGGGGTATATATATATAAATTTTTCGAATTTCCTACTCTTGAGCAAGCTACATAAAGCTGACCGTGAGAGAAGCAGGATTCTTTGAGGTTGATGCCACAATATTTTAAAGTTTGCCCTTGCGCTTTGTTAATTGTAAAACTAAAGGCTAATTTAATTGGAAACTGCAATCTTTTAAATTGAAATGGCAATTCAGAAGAGATCAGTGGTATTCTAGGTATAAATACTGTGTGTCCTTTGTTCTTTCCAGAAATAAGTTCAGCTTCAATGATATTATTCGATAGCTGTTTTACGATCATCCTCGTTCCATTACATAGTTTTGGGGAGTTGAGATTTCTAAGTAGTATGATTGGAGATCCAATTTTCAGACGAAGGCAGTGTAATGGCATTCCTGGTACTTGTAAAGAGTTTAGAAATTCAGTAGGGAAGTTGACACTTTCTTCAATGGTTACCATCGTGTCGATCGATTTATATACTTTCTCTTCACCAGGTATTTTCTTTAGAATATTAAAATTGATATCGTCAACAATATTATTTTTAGTGGCCAAAATTGCTCTTTGAAATAACCACTCTACGTTGGTATAGTTCTGAATAATATTTGGATAAATTTTGTCGATTAGTTCGTTTTCAGTAGTGGCTATGTTACAGAAATCACTATTGAGTTCAATGAGACCGGTCGTTTGGTCAGTAGGATATGTAGCAAAATGTGCTGTTGTTTCATCTTTTGATAATTCAACCCTCATGTTTTTTGTTAATTGCAGTATTTGTACTTCTGGCCAGAGATGTGACTTTTTTAAGCATGCATTGATCTCGTCTGCTGGTGTTGACTTGGGAATAACTGGAAGTGTTTGTCGAAAATCTCCTGAGAGTATGAGTAGAGCTCCTCCCATTATTTCAGAGTTTTTTCGCAATTCTTGTAATGTTCTGTCCATGGCTTCTAGTGATTTTTTATGGGCCATGGTGCATTCATCCCAGCAGATAATTTTAGCTTGTTTTAGAAGTTGACCCCGTCCAGATGCTCCTGAGACTTTACATACCGGGAATTGTTGTTCGGCTATATTCAACGGTAGTTGTAAGGCAGAATGAGCAGTTCGTCCTCCTTCCATAAGTGTGGCTGCAATGCCGGATGATGCTAGTGCCAGTGCGATGTGTTTTTTAGCACGTATTTCCGCCAGTATTAGATTTATTAGAAACGTTTTACCGGTGCCTCCTGGTGCGTCCAAGTAAATAATTCCACCAGTGTTGTTATTTATTCGGTTCATTATAACGTTGTAAATTGTTTTTTGATTGTCATTGAGGAGTGGTTTATTGTGAGCAATGTATTCAAGTAGTTCATTGACGTTGTAGCTTTTTTCCTTTGTAATTTCGTAGTTTAGCATACTGAAAGCATTTCTTTGTGGTGCTGGCATTCCAAGTTCTACTAAGGTCCGGTTATTTATTGCTAAGCATTTATCTTCTAAGCGAATGAGTGTTTCATTGAAGATGTTGTCACTGAATTCTATAGTCAGTTCTGGATTAGCTTGTCGGATTTGGTACAATATATCATCACTCATACTCCTTTTGAAAGAGTCCCATAGCTGTTTTGGGTTTGATGGGTTACATGTTGTTAGAATTATGGCGAATAACTCTCGAATTTGTTCAGCTGAAGCTGTGAGTGTGGCTTCTTGTAGTGTTAATTCCCAGTGGTTATCGTTTTCCAATAATCCTAAGCGTTGACATGCTTCTCTGTACGTCTGGCATAGGTAGCCGTCAATAGTCCTGAGATCTGTGAAACTTGTTGGTCCTCGTATTTCGTGTAACAACATCCGGAGATAGAAACATTCGGCATTGTTTGGATGTACAGTGTATACTCGACCTATTGTGTTAGTTTTCATTATTTCTGGATGACCCTCTTCTGGCATTCCTTGTTTTCGTCGTTGAAAAATTTTTCTTGTTTTGTCCCACGTATAATAAATAGGGACGTCGACATACAGTAACGTCTTTGCGAATGGATCCGTTTGGCAAAGTTGGAAAAAAGCTGTTAATGTTGTGTTCTGAGGTGGTTCGCTTGCAATTTTTCTAGCCGAGTCTTTTGTGAAGTAAACTCTCTGTCCATTCTCCAAATGTACTGCTAGATGTTGCACAGCTGGTTCGCGTTCGTGTATGGGAAAACTAAAAATCCTCCACGCTGCTTCGTTACTGTTGATGTATCTTCCCATTTGGTACATGAGTATCTCATCATTTCTGTTATTTTGTTCGCTATTTTGGACTATTTGAAATACTGCCATATCACTACCTTTGTTTACGTACTTACATATATATTTAATAGATTTTACTGAATTGCAATATTCAACGTTTATGTGTGCTTGGAACATTTTAGAAAGTAGTGGGTTATATGGTACTACCCATTGATTATCTATTTCCAGTTCATCTCTGCCTTGTATTCGTATTTTTGCTGTGAAACCACCGTTTTTCGGTGATCGTCTTCTATATTTGGGATAGCCGTCATCTTCAGTTTTTGTATCGTCTACGTATGGTTTTGGATATTTTTTTGTACATTTTCCATCACGCATGCATGGCGCATTAAAGTTTAATGGTCCACATGGTCCGTGAATCATGTTTTTCACTACTATGCTGTATAGTTCCGGATCTTTTTGTGGATTGGGAAATTCAGCTTGGATGATTTTGTCGATATCCGTGAGATAAATTTTATCGTGTAGCCATATGAGATTGTGTGAGTGAGGTAATCCTCGTTTTTGCCACTCGATTGTATACATCCAGCATCTAACGGTTCCAAAGATGTGGTATTTTGTGATGACTTCAATAAATCTTATTTGTTTTTGTCGAAAAACTCGGGCTATTATGTCGTGTCGATCCATGGAGGTTTGTCCATATTTTAGTTGTTCTTTGATTTCTGGCCATGATGAGTTGCATGTAAATGTTATGAAGAGATCAGGTCGTCCATATTTTCTTACGTAGGTCATGGCATCTTGAGTATATTCGTGCATATGTCTTGGACTTCCTATGTATGATGAGGGTAAGATTACCATTGTTCCAATATCGTCAATATTGCCGTCATTTATGATCGCATCTCGAAGGTGGATGTATTCTTCTGTGCGTAGTTTCTTCTGATTCAGTCTTATGTAAAGCATCCGTTCTGCTTCTATTTTTGCGTACATATCTACCAGAAATTGTTGGAATAAACGGCGAGTGTTGAGAATGTGATTGTATATTTCATTGTCTCTGATCATTAAGCGGTAAGCATAGAACTCCTTGGAAGTGACTTTTTTGTTTGTTTCTATGCCTGTTTCAGGATGAATTTGTTTTATATTGAAATGATAACCGTCCTCTCCGTGCAGAAATATTAAAGGATATTGAAGAGAATCATATGAACGGTGTGTCTCTGCAATGCGTTGTAGTCCTTTTCTTCTTCGTTGTAAAATTATGTCACGGCTTGTATTTTCATTGTCCACAATTACGATGGCGACTTCATCTATCTGAGGTGCATTAAATCTACGTTCGTGTTCTCCACGTGGTCTTTTATCGGCTCGAATCACAATTTTATAGTCATCAGAAATCATGCGATCTAGTGTTGTTTTGAATATGTAAATCAGTTGATTGTATTTGTGTAAGATCCTCTGTACATCTTGGATTATTTCGCGTTTCAATCCATTAAAATGTGTACTTCGTTGATCAATTTCTTGTTCTTCATTTCCAATGAAATATACTTGCAGAAATTTATAGTCATCGTTAGGCATTGGTAGTAACGATCCTATTTTGTGATAAATTTGCCCTTGAATTGAAAATACATATTCAAATTCATCTCTATTAGTGTTAGTCGAAGTAACACCGAAAGAAGTCATTTGAAAGCAGGAGTTGTATGATCTTATATTTTGAAGAAAGTGTTTTGATTCTGGTGTTTCCCCGGTCATGTAATGTAGAAATTCCTGCGGAGGTGCTTCCAGTGGTGGTAATCGAATTTTTCCATTCATGCAACAGAGACCTGGTGTTTCTTTACTGAATTTTTTCGCGTGGCAAAATTGGCAAATGTTATTCATTTTTCCGATCACAACATATTTATGATTGTAATATTTCTTCGTCGATTCGTAGTGGAATGCTTCCTTTGTTAGATTATCTTTTAAAATTCTCGATTCTTCAATAGTTTTATTTTCGCTTCTTTCTTCGCTTTTTCCGCTTCTCAGGGTGCTCATTCTGGTTCGTTGATTTTGTAAACGTGCTTCGCGCTGTTCTTCCGTTTCATTTCTTCGATATTCTTTTTGTTTCCGCCGTTTCGCTGCAGAACTGGCAAGATCTCCACCTCTTTTACGTCTAGGCATTATATTCTGTAAAATATAAATTAAATGAACATTTTATAGACAAATATATTATTACGTAAACGTGGGGCACGTTGAGACAAAGAAAACAAAATTATTTAATCTTCAAGCGGTCGCGCGATATTTTGTTTACGGCCAAAGTATATCGATTCAACGCCGCGCGACTACTTGAAAGTTAAGGAAATTACAATTAAAAGAAAAGAAAAAAAAACCATTAGAATTAATTAAATACATTATTAAAAATACTCACATTTAATATTTCACAATAAAGGCTCACAGATAACTTTTTTTTTTCTTCACTTCAAGATCATGAATTAATTAAACACACTATTAAAAATACTCACACGTGATACTTCAAAATAAAGGCTCACACAGGTAACTTCTTTCTTTTTCGTTTCGAAGTGGCTTGTTCCGCTGTTCAAATCGAATTAATTCTGGCGGGCGACACCGGGCTCTTATATATTCAGAAAGCTAGGCTCTAGGGTATTCCAGAAAGTTGGCTTTATGGAGACTATACACATGAAGTGTATAGTTGGCTCTAAGATATTCGAGAAAGATGGCTCTAGGATATTCAAGAAAGTTTGGGAATATTTACTTTCTCACACCTTCTAGGTATAGAATGTTCTCGACGTTATCGTTCGCCGTAACAATAGGTTTTGCAGCTGTAGCATACGCAGTAAAGGCGCGAAATTTAAAAACTTAAATTTTAAAATGTTTTCAGAAGTAATTTGAATAACTAAAATGATATCGCTTTAACTCCAACATATAAGTTAGCTACTGCTGTATAAATACACAAAATTTAATAACTTTATTATGGTAACAAATGTAATTTAAGACTTTATTGAAATGAGAATTTTAAATTTCGCGCCCCAAATAATCGTTCTTTTAAGTCCATATTGTGTACAATGAATGAAGTTCAACTATTTGACAACAGATGGCGCGACTACACTTACTTTCCAAGTTGAAGGGTTGGAAAAGCCCTTATATCTTTAAAAACACACCCTTTAGGTTAAAACGGGAACTTTCTTGTTCGAGGGGGGATAAAGGGTTATGGTAACAAATGTAATTTAAGACTTTATTGAAATGAGAATTTTAAATTTCGCGCCCCAAATAATCGTTCTTTTAAGTCCATATTGTGTACAATGAATGAAGTTCAACTATTTGACAACAGATGGCGCGACTACACTTACTTTCCAAGTTGAAGGGTTGGAAAAGCCCTTATATCTTTAAAAACACACCCTTTAGGTTAAAACGGGAACTTTCTTGTTCGAGGGGGGATAAAGGGCTATCACACTATATAAGTCCCTTTATCGTGATGGGACTCCTTTTTAAGTTTTATCGGCACGCACATTTTATCAACTTAGTTTTATTATATATAATGACTAGCTGTAATACCCGGCTTCGCTCGGGAGTTGATATGAGGTTACGTGGTAGTTGAAATAAAAAAATAAACTATGACGTAAAAAGTAAAAAATATATATATATTGAAAACATATATATTTACATGTATTTACATTATCATGGACATATATATTTACATGTATATTTAAACATATATATTTACATGTATTTACATTTTCTCATTATTTATACTACTTGTTTATAAACAACATTTTTCATTTTATTGTCCGGGGTATATATATATATAAATTTTTCGAATTTCCTACTCTTGAGCAAGCTACATAAAGCTGACCGTGAGAGAAGCAGGATTCTTTGAGGTTGATGCCACAATATTTTAAAGTTTGCCCTTGCGCTTTGTTAATTGTAAAACTAAAGGCTAATTTAATTGGAAACTGCAATCTTTTAAATTGAAATGGCAATTCAGAAGAGATCAGTGGTATTCTAGGTATAAATACTGTGTGTCCTTTGTTCTTTCCAGAAATAAGTTCAGCTTCAATGATATTATTCGATAGCTGTTTTACGATCATCCTCGTTCCATTACATAGTTTTGGGGAGTTGAGATTTCTAAGTAGTATGATTGGAGATCCAATTTTCAGACGAAGGCAGTGTAATGGCATTCCTGGTACTTGTAAAGAGTTTAGAAATTCAGTAGGGAAGTTGACACTTTCTTCAATGGTTACCATCGTGTCGATCGATTTATATACTTTCTCTTCACCAGGTATTTTCTTTAGAATATTAAAATTGATATCGTCAACAATATTATTTTTAGTGGCCAAAATTGCTCTTTGAAATAACCACTCTACGTTGGTATAGTTCTGAATAATATTTGGATAAATTTTGTCGATTAGTTCGTTTTCAGTAGTGGCTATGTTACAGAAATCACTATTGAGTTCAATGAGACCGGTCGTTTGGTCAGTAGGATATGTACCTTCGCCTATTTGTAAAAGCATTTTAGCAAAATGTGCTGTTGTTTCATCTTTTGATAATTCAACCCTCATGTTTTTTGTTAATTGCAGTATTTGTACTTCTGGCCAGAGATGTGACTTTTTTAAGCATGCATTGATCTCGTCTGCTGGTGTTGACTTGGGAATAACTGGAAGTGTTTGTCGAAAATCTCCTGAGAGTATGAGTAGAGCTCCTCCCATTATTTCAGAGTTTTTTCGCAATTCTTGTAATGTTCTGTCCATGGCTTCTAGTGATTTTTTATGGGCCATGGTGCATTCATCCCAGCAGATAATTTTAGCTTGTTTTAGAAGTTGACCCCGTCCAGATGCTCCTGAGACTTTACATACCGGGAATTGTTGTTCGGCTATATTCAACGGTAGTTGTAAGGCAGAATGAGCAGTTCGTCCTCCTTCCATAAGTGTGGCTGCAATGCCGGATGATGCTAGTGCCAGTGCGATGTGTTTTTTAGCACGTATTTCCGCCAGTATTAGATTTATTAGAAACGTTTTACCGGTGCCTCCTGGTGCGTCCAAGTAAATAATTCCACCAGTGTTGTTATTTATTCGGTTCATTATAACGTTGTAAATTGTTTTTTGATTGTCATTGAGGAGTGGTTTATTGTGAGCAATGTATTCAAGTAGTTCATTGACGTTGTAGCTTTTTTCCTTTGTAATTTCGTAGTTTAGCATACTGAAAGCATTTCTTTGTGGTGCTGGCATTCCAAGTTCTACTAAGGTCCGGTTATTTATTGCTAAGCATTTATCTTCTAAGCGAATGAGTGTTTCATTGAAGATGTTGTCACTGAATTCTATAGTCAGTTCTGGATTAGCTTGTCGGATTTGGTACAATATATCATCACTCATACTCCTTTTGAAAGAGTCCCATAGCTGTTTTGGGTTTGATGGGTTACATGTTGTTAGAATTATGGCGAATAACTCTCGAATTTGTTCAGCTGAAGCTGTGAGTGTGGCTTCTTGTAGTGTTAATTCCCAGTGGTTATCGTTTTCCAATAATCCTAAGCGTTGACATGCTTCTCTGTACGTCTGGCATAGGTAGCCGTCAATAGTCCTGAGATCTGTGAAACTTGTTGGTCCTCGTATTTCGTGTAACAACATCCGGAGATAGAAACATTCGGCATTGTTTGGATGTACAGTGTATACTCGACCTATTGTGTTAGTTTTCATTATTTCTGGATGACCCTCTTCTGGCATTCCTTGTTTTCGTCGTTGAAAAATTTTTCTTGTTTTGTCCCACGTATAATAAATAGGGACGTCGACATACAGTAACGTCTTTGCGAATGGATCCGTTTGGCAAAGTTGGAAAAAAGCTGTTAATGTTGTGTTCTGAGGTGGTTCGCTTGCAATTTTTCTAGCCGAGTCTTTTGTGAAGTAAACTCTCTGTCCATTCTCCAAATGTACTGCTAGATGTTGCACAGCTGGTTCGCGTTCGTGTATGGGAAAACTAAAAATCCTCCACGCTGCTTCGTTACTGTTGATGTATCTTCCCATTTGGTACATGAGTATCTCATCATTTCTGTTATTTTGTTCGCTATTTTGGACTATTTGAAATACTGCCATATCACTACCTTTGTTTACGTACTTACATATATCATTATATATAATAAAACTAAGTTGATAAAATGTGCGTGCCGATAAAACTTAAAAAGGAGTCCCATCACGATAAAGGGACTTATATAGTGTGATAGCCCTTTATCCCCCCTCGAACAAGAAAGTTCCCGTTTTAACCTAAAGGGTGTGTTTTTAAAGATATAAGGGCTTTTCCAACCCTTCAACTTGGAAAGTAAGTGTAGTCGCGCCATCTGTTGTCAAATAGTTGAACTTCATTCATTGTACACAATATGGACTTAAAAGAACGATTATTTGGGGCGCGAAATTTAAAATTCTCATTTCAATAAAGTCTTAAATTACATTTGTTACCATAACCCTTTATCCCCCCTCGAACAAGAAAGTTCCCGTTTTAACCTAAAGGGTGTGTTTTTAAAGATATAAGGGCTTTTCCAACCCTTCAACTTGGAAAGTAAGTGTAGTCGCGCCATCTGTTGTCAAATAGTTGAACTTCATTCATTGTACACAATATGGACTTAAAAGAACGATTATTTGGGGCGCGAAATTTAAAATTCTCATTTCAATAAAGTCTTAAATTACATTTGTTACCATAATAAAGTTATTAAATTTTGTGTATTTATACAGCAGTAGCTAACTTATATGTTGGAGTTAAAGCGATATCATTTTAGTTATTCAAATTACTTCTGAAAACATTTTAAAATTTAAGTTTTTAAATTTCGCGCCTTTACTGCGTATGCTACAGCTGCAAAACCTATTGTTACGGCGAACGATAACGTCGAGAACATTCTATACCTAGAAGGTGTGAGAAAGTAAATATTCCCAAACTTTCTTGAATATCCTAGAGCCATCTTTCTCGAATATCTTAGAGCCAACTATACACTTCATGTGTATAGTCTCCATAAAGCCAACTTTCTGGAATACCCTAGAGCCTAGCTTTCTGAATATATAAGAGCCCGGTGTCGCCCGCCAGAATTAATTCGATTTGAACAGCGGAACAAGCCACTTCGAAACGAAAAAGAAAGAAGTTACCTGTGTGAGCCTTTATTTTGAAGTATCACGTGTGAGTATTTTTAATAGTGTGTTTAATTAATTCATGATCTTGAAGTGAAGAAAAAAAAAAGTTATCTGTGAGCCTTTATTGTGAAATATTAAATGTGAGTATTTTTAATAATGTATTTAATTAATTCTAATGGTTTTTTTTTCTTTTCTTTTAATTGTAATTTCCTTAACTTTCAAGTAGTCGCGCGGCGTTGAATCGATATACTTTGGCCGTAAACAAAATATCGCGCGACCGCTTGAAGATTAAATAATTTTGTTTTCTTTGTCTCAACGTGCCCCACGTTTACGTAATAATATATTTGTCTATAAAATGTTCATTTAATTTATATTTTACAGAATATAATGCCTAGACGTAAAAGAGGTGGAGATCTTGCCAGTTCTGCAGCGAAACGGCGGAAACAAAAAGAATATCGAAGAAATGAAACGGAAGAACAGCGCGAAGCACGTTTACAAAATCAACGAACCAGAATGAGCACCCTGAGAAGCGGAAAAAGCGAAGAAAGAAGCGAAAATAAAACTATTGAAGAATCGAGAATTTTAAAAGATAATCTAACAAAGGAAGCATTCCACTACGAATCGACGAAGAAATATTACAATCATAAATATGTTGTGATCGGAAAAATGAATAACATTTGCCAATTTTGCCACGCGAAAAAATTCAGTAAAGAAACACCAGGTCTCTGTTGCATGAATGGAAAAATTCGATTACCACCACTGGAAGCACATCCGCAGGAATTTCTACATTACATGACCGGGGAAACACCAGAATCAAAACACTTTCTTCAAAATATAAGATCATACAACTCCTGCTTTCAAATGACTTCTTTCGGTGTTACTTCGACTAACACTAATAGAGATGAATTTGAATATGTATTTTCAATTCAAGGGCAAATTTATCACAAAATAGGATCGTTACTACCAATGCCTAACGATGACTATAAATTTCTGCAAGTATATTTCATTGGAAATGAAGAACAAGAAATTGATCAACGAAGTACACATTTTAATGGATTGAAACGCGAAATAATCCAAGATGTACAGAGGATCTTACACAAATACAATCAACTGATTTACATATTCAAAACAACACTAGATCGCATGATTTCTGATGACTATAAAATTGTGATTCGAGCCGATAAAAGACCACGTGGAGAACACGAACGTAGATTTAATGCACCTCAGATAGATGAAGTCGCCATCGTAATTGTGGACAATGAAAATACAAGCCGTGACATAATTTTACAACGAAGAAGAAAAGGACTACAACGCATTGCAGAGACACACCGTTCATATGATTCTCTTCAATATCCTTTAATATTTCTGCACGGAGAGGACGGTTATCATTTCAATATAAAACAAATTCATCCTGAAACAGGCATAGAAACAAACAAAAAAGTCACTTCCAAGGAGTTCTATGCTTACCGCTTAATGATCAGAGACAATGAAATATACAATCACATTCTCAACACTCGCCGTTTATTCCAACAATTTCTGGTAGATATGTACGCAAAAATAGAAGCAGAACGGATGCTTTACATAAGACTGAATCAGAAGAAACTACGCACAGAAGAATACATCCACCTTCGAGATGCGATCATAAATGACGGCAATATTGACGATATTGGAACAATGGTAATCTTACCCTCATCATACATAGGAAGTCCAAGACATATGCACGAATATACTCAAGATGCCATGACCTACGTAAGAAAATATGGACGACCTGATCTCTTCATAACATTTACATGCAACTCATCATGGCCAGAAATCAAAGAACAACTAAAATATGGACAAACCTCCATGGATCGACACGACATAATAGCCCGAGTTTTTCGACAAAAACAAATAAGATTTATTGAAGTCATCACAAAATACCACATCTTTGGAACCGTTAGATGCTGGATGTATACAATCGAGTGGCAAAAACGAGGATTACCTCACTCACACAATCTCATATGGCTACACGATAAAATTTATCTCACGGATATCGACAAAATCATCCAAGCTGAATTTCCCAATCCACAAAAAGATCCGGAACTATACAGCATAGTAGTGAAAAACATGATTCACGGACCATGTGGACCATTAAACTTTAATGCGCCATGCATGCGTGATGGAAAATGTACAAAAAAATATCCAAAACCATACGTAGACGATACAAAAACTGAAGATGACGGCTATCCCAAATATAGAAGACGATCACCGAAAAACGGTGGTTTCACAGCAAAAATACGAATACAAGGCAGAGATGAACTGGAAATAGATAATCAATGGGTAGTACCATATAACCCACTACTTTCTAAAATGTTCCAAGCACACATAAACGTTGAATATTGCAATTCAGTAAAATCTATTAAATATATATGTAAGTACGTAAACAAAGGTAGTGATATGGCAGTATTTCAAATAGTCCAAAATAGCGAACAAAATAACAGAAATGATGAGATACTCATGTACCAAATGGGAAGATACATCAACAGTAACGAAGCAGCGTGGAGGATTTTTAGTTTTCCCATACACGAACGCGAACCAGCTGTGCAACATCTAGCAGTACATTTGGAGAATGGACAGAGAGTTTACTTCACAAAAGACTCGGCTAGAAAAATTGCAAGCGAACCACCTCAGAACACAACATTAACAGCTTTTTTCCAACTTTGCCAAACGGATCCATTCGCAAAGACGTTACTGTATGTCGACGTCCCTATTTATTATACGTGGGACAAAACAA